>VZQC01004282.1:315549-419621 GCA_009823505.1 Rhizomys pruinosus
TGGTATGGTAGATATTTTTAACAGTTTATTTATGTAATATATGTATTTTATAAATTAATATATGTATTATATAAATATATTATATATTTATGTAATATAATACATATATTATATAATATGTGTATTATATAAATATATTATATATTATATAACATTTATATAATTATGTATTATACATAATTATATAAAATGTTATATAATATATTTTATATAATACATATATTATATAAATATATTATATATTATATAACATTTATATAATTATATATATTATATAATATATATTATATATATTTATGGTATGGTAGATATTTTTAACAGTTTATTTAATATTTTTTATTTCATTAGCACAACTATATTGCTTGCATGTATTTAAGTATACCTATGATTTGCAATGCCTGTGGAAGTCAGCAGAGAACTTTGGATTCCCTGGAATGGGAGACACAAATAGTCATTAGTGTCTATGTGAGTGCTGTGACCTAAACTTGGGTCCTCTGCAAGAATAGCCAGTGCTCTTAACTTTTGAGCCATCTCTCTAGCCCCTATTTACTGGTTTTTATAGGTGTCTATTTGGAGGTTTAACATTATTTTCTATAATAGATTTGTTATGTTTAGCCATAAGCCTCTAACACTAGCCAACCAAAATGGCACCTGAAAATTTTGATGTCTGGAGTGGGAAGCTCATGGAAATTTGGAGCATGCCAGGGCCAAACCTTGCAAAAGCATAGATTCCAACTGGGATTCAAAAGATACATTGCCAGATACCAGACAATCTGGTACAAGAGAACAAAGAGAGGCAAAAAGTATAGCCTACTTGGGTGACAGGCTTATAAAGTGGTGTTAATTCCTGCCCTTTTTGAACTATGATTCCAACCCTGTTTATTTTCTCAGATTTGCTTGATCCATGTTTGGTTTCGCTTGTACTTCATCATGCCCTGGGTATCTGTGCTTTTCACTTTCTAGTTATACTGTGATGCACACACTAAAGAAGAAGAGCATTCTTACATAGTCCTTTCCAAGATTTTTAGGTACCTTTGTTTTCTATGTTTCTTATTCTCTAGACTATGAATAGTTAATCAAAGATTACATATGATAAAATATATCCAGAGAGACTTGATAACCATTTTCAAGCATAATAGTTTTATTGATGTTTTGTGTATTTCAGACATTTTTAGTTCAATTTAAACATAATCCCCTTTCACTTCCCTTCACCCCACCCTAGTTCATACATTCTACTATATATGCCCTGTATCTTTCTCTCAGTCTTTTTTAAAGTTTTTTTCTCTCTGAAGGTTTTTTGCATTGGGCAGAATTTGAATGTATCAGTCCATTCTGTGAACCAGTCCTTATGTTGTTGTTGTTCTCTCCCATTTGTATTGCTCATGAGGATTTTAATCAGGATTGCATTGGATCTGTGTATTAAATTGGGTAGAATGAGTATATTTAATATATTAATTTTTCCAATCCATGAGCATGAGAGGTTTTTTCCATCTTTTGATGTCATCTTCAATCACCTTCTTTAGCGGTTTAAATATTTTGTTGTAGAGGTCTTTAGTATCTTTGGTTAGATTTGGTCCCAAGTATTTTTTGAGACTCTTGTGAGTGAGAAATTCTCCTTATATTCCTTCTCCAGTTGCTTGTTGTTGTTGTGAAAAACGGCTACTGTTTTTAGGTTAATTTTGTATCCTGCCACTTTGCTGAAACTCTTGATCATTTCTAGGAGTTTTCTGGTGGAGTTTTTAGCATCCCTCAGGTAAACTATCATATCATCTGCAGAAAGGGATATTTTGACTTCCTCTTTTCCAATTGGTACTCCGTTAATTTCCCTTTCTAGCCTTATTGCCCTAGCAAGCATTTCAAGCACTACGTGGAAGAGGAGTGGTGATAGGGGGCAGCCTTGCCAGGTAGGTACTTGGCAATAGGGGGCAGCCTTGCTGGGTCCCCGCCTTTGGGGGAAATGTATCTAATTTTTCTCCATTTAGGATGATATTGTCTGTGGGTTTGTTGTATATGGCTTTGATTATATTGAGGAATACTCCCTTCAGTCAAATTCTCTCTAGAATTTTAAACATGAAGGGATGCTGGAGCTTGTCAAAGGCTTTTTCTGCATCAATTGAGATGATCATGAGGTTTTTTTTCTTTCAGGCCATTTATGTGTTTTATGATATTTATGATTTACGTATACTAATCCATCCCTGTAACTCTGGTATGCATCCAACTTGGTCATGATGATCTTTTTGATGTAGGTCTGTATGCAATTTGCAAGTATTTTTTGAGAATTTTTGCATCTGTATTCGTTAATGAGATGGTTCTATAGTTTTCTTTTTTGGTTGTGTCTTTGCCTGGTTAATCTCTTTTCTTCTTTCTATGCATTTTCTTTTTTTTTAATTCTTTTAAAATTTTATTTATTTCTGTATGTGTATGAATGTACTGTCTGCATGCAGGTTTGTGCACCCGTGTCGTGCAATGCCGCGGAGGTCAGAAGAGGGTGTCGGATTCCCCTGGAACTAGAGTTCTCCTGGAATTGGAGTTTCAGACGGCTCTCGGCCGCCATGTGGGTGCTGGGGATCGAACCCGGGTTCTCTGTAAGAGCGGTCGGCGCTCTTAACCTCTAGGCCATCTCTCCAGCCCCTACATTTTCTAAGTGAACTTTTCATAGTGCTTTGGGATGTGCAGATATCTTGGATTTTTTATCGTTTCTCTTACATTTCCTTCCCCAGTGCAGAATGCCATTGCTATTCTATACATGTCTGACCACGCTGACTCCAAACTGGTGTGATTTTAAAGCTTCTCTCCTTCTTCCCTCCATCTACTGTTTACGGCACCTGCTATGATTTAAAATGTATGCTAAATCATCCATTTGAGTCCATTTCTAAATTCTTTATGACTGAGACTAAAAACCCCAAAGGGAGAGCTGTTTCACTCTGATTAAGCATTTGAATAGGGATTCTTGGCTCTGACATGGTGCCAGGTTGGTACAGTAGAACAGATCCAAATATGAACTCATAACAGTTGTGACAGCATTCACAAGACCTTCAAAAACTCAAGTAAAGGGAAAGAAGTTGGGCACAATGCCCCACTCCTAGCTGAGGATATATTGACACTGGTGGGAGATGATGAGTCAGTTTTCTTAAGCTTCTGACCTCTAGTGCATGGCCAGACACCTAAGCATAGGACAGCATAAATTGTATTTAAGGGATTAAAAATGACAGAACTGGATGTATAAGGAAGAAGAGGTAGACATGGGAGAAGCAGAGATTAAATATAATCAAAATACACTGTATGAAATTCTCAAAAATATTATAATTATATTTAATATACTATATTACTATGATACATACATATATTTATAATAATGGATGGAAGGCTTCTGAGACTCATAGTTTGAGGGGAAATCCTCCATGATGGAAATCATGACAATACAAGTGTGAGGCCATTGGTCACATTACATCTGCAATCAGGAATCAGTGCTAACTGATTCAGTGCTCACCCTTCTTTTCATGTAGTCAAAGACACCAACCCATGGAGGGATGCTCTTCACATTTGGGATGGGTCTTCCTATCACAATTAACTTCATCTAGAGACCTCCTCAAAGACATGCCCAACGATTTGTCTCCAAAGTGATACTAGATTCTCTCATATATAGATCAACACAATAAATTATGTTAGAAAAGATTTGATCAAGGAATTAATGAAATAGCAGTTTAACATCTCCTTTAATATGCATATATTTGGCTTGCTTTGTATGAAACAAGAGTAGTAATTAGAATTTGCATTAAGAATTTTTTCTTAATTATCATTCATTTAATGTCTTACTTATAAGAGGGTCTAAGTTCTGTGGGGACTCAAGAGAATTATCTTTTATTTAAATGAAGATACTATCTTCTTGAAAATAAAGATAATATCCACATTAGCATATGATATTTGCTAGATGCCCAGTGAGTTAAATGACAGACAGTGCTAGGGGAATTCAGAAGGGGAAAAAGGAAAATTACTGCAAGCTTAGGAAAAAAAATAAAACAGATAATCTTTACAAACCCAAGTAATAGATGAACAATAGCATAGTTATTAGTTGATAATTAATTAATAATTATTAATTAATAACAGTGTTATTGTTAATCTATTTAATGACTATGTTGTTAATTAATTAATTAATTAATTAAACAAAACCCCCAATCTCTTGCTTTTTCTTTTCTCATTTCAGAGAAAAAGAATAGCTGTCAAAATTCTTTTTCTTGTGAATCCCTATGTGAATCTAAGCCTAAGAATCCGGCTATTCCGAACATTGCCACTTTATCCTCAGAGACTATTGTGTATCTTCATCTTCATAGAAATCTTCATAGATTACCTTTGTTCAGTTTAATGATGCATGTGTTACCACTTGATCTTACCTGCTTTCATTAATTTTTACTCCCTCAGCATGTAGAAAAATAACATGGCCCAAAAGTTACCAGTTTCAAAAGCATAAGAAATGTCAGTTAAAATAAGCAGAGAACTATTTAAAAAATCAAATAATTTGTGGGGGTTTTTCCAAGTGATTTTCCTTCTGAAAATGTGGGACGATATAGCTATTTTTTCGAACTTGTTCCTCTTGAATATATTAGTCATTGACTCATTATGCTATTGAATGAATATAAATAATCTCCTTTAAATGACTATAAATTATTTACTGATTTTATCATAATTGATACAACAAGCATCCTATAGTTGATCATTATTTCTGATACTTCCTTTTTTTTAGTTTTTTTATTGATGTTTTGTGTATTTCATACATCATTTTCCAATTCAGTTCAGGCATATATCCCCTTCCCTTCCCCCCACCCCAACCCAACCCATCCCAGATCATGCATTCTGCCATTAGTTTTCTGCATCTTTCTCTGCAATTTTTGTTTTGTTTTGTTTTCATTCTTTTTAACAATAAGTGATAATTTGTGAGTACAAGCATCCTTCATGTAAAACCAATTTGCAAGCAGTTGTGCCCAAACCCACACAGCTCATGGGTCCCACCATCCAGCAGGGGGGGCTTGTATGTTCAATCAAGTTGATCAAATGAGTGTCCAGTCTATATTGTTGTAGTTTCACCATTAACCCCAATCGCAGCCCTTACATTCTACCACGCCCCCTCTTCCGCAGATTGTTCCCTAGGCTTAGAAAAGGGGTACTGGTGGATGAGAAGAAAACACTCTAATTTCTTGAGGCCAGATGTCCTGGTCTTGCTAGTCAGTTTTCTGGGTTTTCCTTTCATGGGCTGACGTTTGCCTAGGAATAACTCGTTCGATCCTACTATAAGCACATGCCATTAGTTTTAGGTATATTAAACAGAAGATAATATAAAGCTCTTTGATCCTAGAACACTAGAAGCACAATGCAAATTAGATATATAAGGTATTTAAAGATATAATAGTTATGGTAGGTTACTTTGGTAGAGACACGAAGATGTTTTGGATGGTAGAATGGTTTAATCCAATGTAATTACTGTATGGAGACCCCATTTGCAAGTACGACAGATGGCTCTGGAATGCCAGAAGATGTGTACCAAAGCACCTAAACCATAAAGCAAATATGTCTCCTTGAGTTCAAGCAAGACTCCTCCAGTCACCGTCACAACAGCTAACACTCATCTGCCTGGAAATACTGTGCAGCAGTGGCAGCATATGTCCCGTATTCCCAACTCTAATTGGCATATTAGGACTCTCTCCTTGGGGGAATGACCAGGCTGATTCCACAAACTTACATCTCTAATGGTTAGGAGATGTATATAAACCACAACAACGACCTGGCCATACTTATCTGATACTTCCATTTATAAAAAAAACTGCTAAATTAGTATTTTTCATTTTGTTTTTTGTTTATTTCTAAGAAATGGTCTTCCATGTACTCCCAACTGACCTGAACCTCACCATGTGTGACCGGAAAACTGCTGGCCTCAATCTCACAAAATCCACCAGCTCTTCTGCCTGTGAGTGCGAATTAAATTTGAAAAAGAGAAGAAAATAAAAAATTTTTTATTTATATATTTTTTAAGAGAGAAATTGTCTGGGTCTAAGTCCTTAGAATAACTGTATAAGGAGTCCTTTTGGTTAAACTACACTCGGCGACTGTCCAACCCCTGAGCACTTAGAGGAAATCAACATAATTTCAGAGAAAGCAATAGCTGTGGCGACTAATAATTAGTAGATGTATAATATACATAATATAATAATAATAAAAAGTGTGTGGTGTGTGTGTGTGTGTGTATTTACACTTTTGAGATCCCCCACAGTTTTTGATGGCAAGGTCTCTTTTGGTAGTTATGCTTTTTGGATTTCTTTTTCTTTTTTTTTTTTTTTCTTTGTTAAGTCGGTATTACTTAGTATTCAGTGTTGGTGAATATTTGAAGAATAATTTCTCTCTGGGATTTTTTTGTGTAGCATCTACAAATAAATACCAGCATGCTTTTTCTCTAAAGGAACAATAATAAGGTATAAATTAAATGCTGCTCAAAACTATGCTGCTCTGAAACTATGAAAATATGACAATAGCAAAAGCAACTTGAAAGTACTTAGGTAAACCTACCAGCCCCCCTTCCCCTTTTGTTGTTTTTGCAAAGAATGAAAGACACAGCAGGTTCCTTTGGAACATCAAACTGAGAAAATTGACTACATCTTTAACAGCCTAAGATGAATTTTTGGCAGAATGAAAAAGTATGTATAATTGAGAAAAATACCCTAATCTGCAGAAAAATAAAAGATATACACAAGAATGTTGCTGCCAGAGTCTTCCACCTGTCCCAGGCTGCAATATTTAAGGAACCAAGATTTAGAGTATTAAAAGTTACAAGGAGCTGGGGAGTTAGAGGGGAACAAGCACAGAGCTCTGTAAAACGAAGACTGGGACAGAAGACTTGGATGAAGTCTAATTAGGTATGGGCTGTGAACACAGGAAGCCTGGCCTTACATTCAAGTTCAGCCACTTATCAATCTATGATCCTGGGAAGATTATTGATCTCTTCCATGCCTCATTTTGCACATGTTTAAAATGTGGACAGCAGCAGTTCCTTTCTTTCTCAGTACATGGAATCTAGTACTGCATTCCATGACTAAACTGTAAACTTGGGCAAGCCATTGTTCCTCAGTCTAAAGTGAATGAATAGGTAATGAGAGCATGTGATGTCACTTCTGGATTTGGACGTCTATGGATCTCTGAGCACAGCAAAAGTAACAAGACCACCTGTTACTATTCCACTGTCAGAGTGGTTGATGTATGACAAGAAGCCAGCAAGGTGCATTAGAAATGTGACATACAGAAAAGAAGAAAGAAGGAGACAATATAGGAAGTAAGAAAGAAAAGTTGCCATTGTTGGTTATATATATTGTCTGTTGGTCCTTCAATCACGCATGGCCACAATCCATATGATGTTCTTCCCTCCTAGAACCAGGCTGGTATGTTCACAAGCCTGTAAGCCTTAGAGCAGTTTCCTGCTGGCAGGCTAACAGTTCCTAGGCTGAGCTTCTGGCAAAGAGCTGGGGAGGGAACTGCAAGAAGTTACCTGGAGATGAGAAACAAAAGAAAAGGACTCAGAGAAACAGTCCGTCTGGGAGATAGACTCAGTTTTATTCCCTACAGTTCCTTACCTCAAGCCAGAAAAAGTTTCATTCTTATATTACCATAAACAACACAATTTGTTAAGATGTGTTATCATCTCACTGGGCGTGGTGGCACATGCCTTTAATCCTAGCACTTGGGAGGCAGAGGCAGGTGGATCTTTGTGAGTTCAAGGCCAGCGGTCTACATAAATGAGTTCCAGACCAGAAGCCAGAAACTACAGGGAGACCCTGTCTCAAAAGACGCAAAAAAAAAAATATATATATATATTATATTAATCGATTTATATATAATATATTATATATATGTTCTCATATCTCAAACTTATGTCATTAAAAACAGCCAAATTTAATTTGCCAATGCCTACAAAACAGGCATTTTTCCATATAAGAAAAAGTGTTTTTCTTTAAACTTATTATTATTATATTTTACTTAAATTCATTTATTTATATATATTTTTAAATAAAATACTTTTTATTGATGCTTTGTGTATTTCATACATCATTTCTCAGTCCAATTTAGACACATTCCCTTTTCCATGTCCCACCTCACCCCAGTTCATGCATTCTGCCAAACATGTCTTGAATCTTTTTCTCATACATTTTAAAGATTTTCTCTGCAGAGGTTTATTGTTCAGGCAGAAGTTAACTGTTTCAGTCAGTTCTTTGACCCAGTCCTTTTGTCATTGTTATTACCTCCCATTTGTATGGCACCCAAATATCCCTATGTCACATAAATACCAAAATTATGACCTCTGAAAATAAACTGTATGTTAATTCCAAAATATGTTTAGGAGTTCAAATTTTCCCTTTAATTCTACATGTCTAAAATATGAATACATACCCTCCACCTACATACCAAAATTGCAATATCTGAAAATAAATGGTAAGTAAATTCTAGAGCCCACTAAGGGAGTCACATTATAATAGCAGTTCCATCAGATAAAAAGAAATATAACATTAACCTTTCTCAGCTTGCCTTTGAACTAGGGATTTGGTGCTAGCATCCACAAATAAAGGATACTATTCCTCATTTGATTTTTTTGTGTGTGTGGTTCTTAGCCTCAGCTTTTAATGGCTGTGCTATGTCTCCAGCCCTTGTCCTTTGTTTTTCTGGGACTGTGTTACATCACTTAGCATAATGGCTTCAAGTTCCATCTGTAGGAATGAAATTTTGTCTGGCTTGAAGCAAGGAACTGCAGACCCTGTCTGGAAGAAACTTCCAAGAGTTATTTGATATATCTATAGGCATTCAGTTGTCTCTGTGTGTTATCTATAGCTCCATTAGATCAGGATATTGCAGTGTTTTCCTGCTTCGCCTATCTCTGTAAAATTCCAGAACCAGATGGCCCCTTCCCTTGAGGTATTGAGCAAAATGTCACACCTCTAGTTTACCAGTTGCACAAACAGGAGTTCTGCAGACCTCTGGTTGGAGCCAAGGTGGCTCACCCTTCCCTTCTGTCTGCCCCCCACTTCCTTGCCCAGAGCACAGTAGCTTTTTGTATATAAAGACACTGCTGGCATGAATAAAACTCAGTCTATCTCCTGGACCATTTCTCTGAGTCTGTTTCTTTCTCTTTTTCTTCCTGGGTAACTTCCCATGGCCCCCTCCCCACTCCTTACCAGAGATAAGCCTAGGGACTGTCATCCCTCCAGGAGGAGACAGCCCTGAGGATTACAGCATTGCGAAGCTGCCATCCTGGTTCTAGGAGGGAAGAATATTGTGTGGATTGCAGCCATGTGTGATTAAAGAACCAACAGAGGAAATACATAAACAACCGACATCCATCCATTTAACTGCAAAATTCATGATGCTGCATAGAATTCCATTGTGTAGATGTACCACATTTTCTCTATGAATTCCTCTGTTAAGGGACACTTTGGTCACTCCTAGATCTTCACTATTGTGAAGTTTATAAGAAAGTTTCTTAAGAGTTCTCCACGCTGCTTTCCATAGGGGTTGCATGAATTTACATTCCCACCAGCAGTGCATGAGTTTTTCCCTTTCCCCACAACCTCTTCAGCATTTGGTATCCTTTGTTTTCTGGGTCATACCTACTCTTACCAGAGTAAGATGAAACCTTGCTGGGCATGGTGGCACACACCTTTAATCCTAGCACTTGGGAGGCAGAGGCAGAGGTAGGCGGATTTTTGTGAGTTCAAGGCCAGCCTGGTCTACAGAGTGGGTTCCAGGACAGCTAGGGCTACAGGGAGACCCTGTCTTGAAAAGACCCACCCGAAAAAAAGATGAAATCTTAAGATGGTTTTAATTTGCATGTCCTTAATTATTAGTGATGTTGAACATGTATTAATTTTCTCAGCCATCTTTATTTCCTCACTTGTGAAGTCTCTGTTCAGCTCTTTACTCCATCTCTTGAGTGGGCTATTTGTTTTCTGCTTTGTTTTTTGAGTAGTTTATATATTTTGGATGTTAATGCACTGTCAGATGTATCAGCTGTGAAGATTCTCCCCCACTCTGTGGGTTTTCTCTTCATTTCATTGATTGCTTCTTTCACTGTACAAAAGCTTTTGAATTTAATGAGATCCCACTTGTCAACTGGTGACCTTATTTCCTGCACAGCCACTGTTTGATTTAGAAAGACTTTTCCTAACCCTATATTTTGTAGGTTGCTGCTAACCTTGTATTCTATCACCTTCAGAGTTTTGGGTTTCACATCGAGGTCTTTGATCCACTTGGAGTTGATTTTTGTACAGGGTGAGAGGGAAGGGTTTAATTTTATTCTTCTAAAAATGGTGATCCAGTTTTGTCAGCACCATTTGATAAAGATACTGTCTTTCCTCCATTGAGTCTTTTTGGCCCCTTTGTAAAATACGAGGTGGCTGAAACTGTATGAGCTCAGGTCTGGGTCCTCAATGTTGTTCCATTGGTCTATGGGTCTGTTTTGTGCCAATACCAGGCTGTTTGTATGACTACAGCCTTGTTACATAGTTTGAAGTCTGGTATAGTGATCTCCCTGTATTGCACTTTTCGCTTAGGGTTGCCTTGGCTATTCAGGATCTTTTGTTTTTCCATAATAATTTAAAGATTTTTTTTCAAGCCTGTGAAGAAACTCTTGGAGAACCTAATTGGGATTGCATCTGTACATTCTTTTGAGTAGAATGGATTTTTAAACTTTTATTTATTATTTTTTATGTGTATGAGTGTACTGTCTGCATGTAGGTGCATCCATGCAGTGCAGTGCTGCAGAGGTCAGAAGAGGGTGTCAGATTGCCCTGGAACTGAAATTAAAGGTGGTTCTTAGCTGCTGTGAGGATGTTCAGAATCAAACCCAGGTCCTCTGCAAGAGCAATAATTTCTTTTAACTGCTGAGCCATCTCTCCAGCCCCAGAATGGACATTTATACTATATGAATTCTTGCAGTCCATGAGCATGCGAGATCTTTCCATTTTCTGATGTCTCCTTCAATCTACTTCTTAAGGGGTTTATAATCTTTATTGTAGAAGATTTTGGTGTCTTTGGTTAAGTTTGTTCCTGGGTATTTTTTTTTTGTGGCTATTGTGATTGGGAAGGTCTTCTTATATTCCTTCTCCAGTTGGTTGTTATTGGTGGTGTAAAGAAAGGCTACTGATTTTTCTAGGTTAATTTTTATCCCACCACTTTACTGAAACTATTAATCAATTCTAGGAGGTTTCTGGCAGAGATTTTAGCATCCTTTAGGTAAACTATCATATCATCTGCAAAGAAGTATAATTTGACTTCTTCTTTTCCAATTAGTACTAATTTAACTTACCTTTCTTGCACTATTGCCCTAGCAACTGTTTAAAGCACTATATTGAAGAGGACTGGCAATAGGGGACAGCCTTGCCCTGTTCCTGCCTTTAAGGGGAATGCTTCCAACTTTTCTACATTTAGGATGATGTTGGCTGTGGGTTTGTTGTACATGGCTTTGATTTTATTCAGGAATGTTCGGTCCAGTCCTGTTCCCTCTAGGACTTTAAGCATGAAGGGATGCTAGATTTTGTTGAAGGCTTTTTTCTGCATCAATTGAGATGAGTGTGTGGTTTTTGCCTTTCAGTCCATTTATGTGTTTTATGATATTGATTCATGCATGTTGAACCATCCCTGCATCTCTAATATGAATCCCAATTGGTTATGATGGTTAATCTTTTTGATGTGGGTCTGTATGTGGTTTGCAAGTATTTTGTTGAGAATTTTTGCATCTATGTTCATTAATGAGATGCCTCTATAGCTTTCTTTTTTGGTTGTGTCTTTGCCTGGTTTTGCTTTTAGAGTGATGCTGGCTTCATAGAAGGAAATTGGGAATTTTCCCTCTGCTGGTATCCTCCTGAACAGTTTTAGTAATAATGGTTGTAAGTCTTCTGTAAATGTTTTATAGAATTCTGCTGTGAAACCATCTTATCTTGGACATTTTTTAGTTGGAAGATTTCTTACTACGTTTTTTTTTTTTCACTGCTTGCAAGGAACTGCAGACCCTGTCTGGAAGAAACTTCCAAGAGTTATTTGATATATCTATAGGCATTCAGTTGTCTCTGTGTGTTATCTATAGCTCCATTAGATCAGGATATTGCAGTGTTTTCCTGCTTCGCCTATCTCTGTAAAATTCCAGAACCAGATGGCCCCTTCCCTTGAGGTATTGAGCAAAATGTCACACCTCTAGTTTACCAGTTGCACAAACAGGAGTTCTGCAGACCTCTGGTTGGAGCCAAGGTGGCTCACCCTTCCCTTCTGTCTGCCCCCCACTTCCTTGCCCAGAGCACAGTAGCTTTTTGTATATAAAGACACTGCTGGCATGAATAAAACTCAGTCTATCTCCTGGACCATTTCTCTGAGTCTGTTTCTTTCTCTTTTTCTTCCTGGGTAACTTCCCCTCCCCACTCCTTACCAGAGATAAGCCTAGGGACTGTCATCCCTCCAGGAGGAGACAGCCCTGAGGATTACAGCATTGTGAAGCTGCCATCCTGGTTCTAGGAGGGAAGAATATTGTGTGGATTGCAGCCATGTGTGATTAAAGAACCAACAGAGGAAATACATAAACAACCGACATCCATCCATTTAACTGCAAATTTCATGATGCTGCATAGAATTCCATTGTGTAGATGTACCACATTTTCTCTATGAATTCCTCTGTTAAGGGACACTTTGGTCACTCCTAGATCTTCACTATTGTGAAGTTTATAAGAAAGTTTCTTAAGAGTTCTCCACGCTGCTTTCCATAGGGGTTGCATGAATTTACATTCCCACCAGCAGTGCATGAGTTTTTCCCTTTCCCCACAACCTCTTCAGCATTTGGTATCCTTTGTTTTCTGGGTCATACCTACTCTTACCAGAGTAAGATGAAACCTTGCTGGGCATGGTGGCACACACCTTTAATCCTAGCACTTGGGAGGCAGAGGCAGAGGTAGGCGGATTTTTGTGAGTTCAAGGCCAGCCTGGTCTACAGAGTGGGTTCCAGGACAGCTAGGGCTACAGGGAGACCCTGTCTTGAAAAGACCCACCCGAAAAAAAGATGAAATCTTAAGATGGTTTTAATTTGCATGTCCTTAATTATTAGTGATGTTGAACATGTATTAATTTTCTCAGCCATCTTTATTTCCTCACTTGTGAAGTCTCTGTTCAGCTCTTTACTCCATCTCTTGAGTGGGCTATTTGTTTTCTGCTTTGTTTTTTGAGTAGTTTATATATTTTGGATGTTAATGCACTGTCAGATGTATCAGCTGTGAAGATTCTCCCCCACTCTGTGGGTTTTCTCTTCATTTCATTGATTGCTTCTTTCACTGTACAAAAGCTTTTGAATTTAATGAGATCCCACTTGTCAACTGGTGACCTTATTTCCTGCACAGCCACTGTTTGATTTAGAAAGACTTTTCCTAACCCTATATTTTGTAGGTTGCTGCTAACCTTGTATTCTATCACCTTCAGAGTTTTGGGTTTCACATCGAGGTCTTTGATCCACTTGGAGTTGATTTTTGTACAGGGTGAGAGGGAAGGGTTTAATTTTATTCTTCTAAAAATGGTGATCCAGTTTTGTCAGCACCATTTGATAAAGATACTGTCTTTCCTCCATTGAGTCTTTTTGGCCCCTTTGTCAAATACGAGGTGGCTGAAACTGTATGAGCTCAGGTCTGGGTCCTCAATGTTGTTCCATTGGTCTATGGGTCTGTTTTGTGCCAATACCAGGCTGTTTGTATGACTACAGCCTTGTTACATAGTTTGAAGTCTGGTATAGTGATCTCCCTGTATTGCACTTTTCACTTAGGGTTGCCTTGGCTATTCAGGATCTTTTGTTTTTCCATAATAATTTAAAGATTTTTTTTCAAGCCTGTGAAGAAACTCTTGGAGAACCTAATTGGGATTGCATCTGTACATTCTTTTGAGTAGAATGGATTTTTAAACTTTTATTTATTATTTTTTATGTGTATGAGTGTACTGTCTGCATGTAGGTGCATCCATGCAGTGCAGTGCTGCAGAGGTCAGAAGAGGGTGTCAGATTGCCCTGGAACTGAAATTAAAGGTGGTTCTTAGCTGCTGTGAGGATGTTCAGAATCAAACCCAGGTCCTCTGCAAGAGCAATAATTTCTTTTAACTGCTGAGCCATCTCTCCAGCCCCAGAATGGACATTTATACTATATTAATTCTTGCAGTCCATGAGCATGCAAGATCTTTCCATTTTCTGATGTCTCCTTCAATCTACTTCTTAAGGGGTTTATAATCTTTATTGTAGAAGATTTTGGTGTCTTTGGTTAAGTTTGTTCCTGGGTATTTTTTTTTTGTGGCTATTGTGATTGGGAAGGTCTTCTTATATTCCTTCTCCAGTTGGTTGTTATTGGTGGTGTAAAGAAAGGCTACTGATTTTTCTAGGTTAATTTTTATCCCACCACTTTACTGAAACTATTAATCAATTCTAGGAGGTTTCTGGCAGAGATTTTAGCATCCTTTAGGTAAACTATCATATCATCTGCAAAGAAGTATAATTTGACTTCTTCTTTTCCAATTAGTACTAATTTAACTTACCTTTCTTGCACTATTGCCCTAGCAACTGTTTAAAGCACTATATTGAAGAGGACTGGCAATAGGGGACAGCCTTGCCCTGTTCCTGCCTTTAAGGGGAATGCTTCCAACTTTTCTACATTTAGGATGATGTTGGCTGTGGGTTTGTTGTACATGGCTTTGATTTTATTCAGGAATGTTCGGTCCAGTCCTGTTCCCTCTAGGACTTTAAGCATGAAGGGATGCTAGATTTTGTTGAAGGCTTTTTTCTGCATCAATTGAGATGAGTGTGTGGTTTTTGCCTTTCAGTCCATTTATGTGTTTTATGATATTGATTCATGCATGTTGAACCATCCCTGCATCTCTAATATGAATCCCAATTGGTTATGATGGTTAATCTTTTTGATGTGGGTCTGTATGTGGTTTGCAAGTATTTTGTTGAGAATTTTTGCATCTATGTTCATTAATGAGATGCCTCTATAGCTTTCTTTTTTGGTTGTGTCTTTGCCTGGTTTTGCTTTTAGAGTGATGCTGGCTTCATAGAAGGAAATTGGGAATTTTCCCTCTGCTGGTATCCTCCTGAACAGTTTTAGTAATAATGGTTGTAAGTCTTCTGTAAATGTTTTATAGAATTCTGCTGTGAAACCATCTTATCTTGGACATTTTTTAGTTGGAAGATTTCTTACTACATTTTTTTTTTTTTTTTGTCTTTTCGAGACAGGTCTCCCTGTAGCTTCAGCTGTCCTGGAACTCACTCTGTAGACCAGGCTGGCCTTGAACTCACAAAGATCCGCCTGCCTCTGCCTCCCAAGTGCTAGGATTAAAGGCGTGCACCACCACGCCCAGCTCTCTTAATACATTTTCAATTTCCTTATAAATTATGGGTCTGTTTAAGCTGTCAACCTCTTCTTGGTTAAACTTTGGTGAATTCCAGTATTTCAGATATTCATCCATTTCTCTTAAGTTTTCAAATTTAGCAGAGTATAGGTTTTTGACGTATGATTGTCTGGATCTTTTCTTTGTTGTGATGTTTCCCCTTTCATCATAAATTCTATTGATTCGGAGTTGCTCTTTCTTTCTTTTTGTTAATTGGGCTAGAGGTCATTCTATCATTTTTACCTTTTTAAGGAGCCAACTTTTGGATTTATTGATTCTTTGTATTTTTTTTTTGTATTGTTTTCTTTGTTTCTATTGCATTGATTTCTGCTCTGATTTTTGTTATTTCTTCCTGTCTGTTGGGTTTAGGGTTCATTTGTTGTATCTCATATCTCAAGCTGCAGTGTTAGATCATTTATTTGTGCTTTTTCTGCTTTTCTGGTTTTGTTTGTTTGTTTGTTTGTTTGTTTTTGAGGCACACAAGGCTTTAAATTTCCCTCTTAGGGCTGCTTTTCAAGTATCCCATAGGTTGTTTCGTGTTGTATTGTCATTTAGTTCCAGGATTGCTTTTATTTCTTTCATTATTTCTTCCTTGACCCATTCATTATTCAGGAGTATATTGCTTAGTCAACATGTGATCTTGTAGATAGTAGGGCTTATTCTGCTGTTGCTATTGAGCTTTGCAAAACTGTGGTTTGGTAGTATGCACGAAATTATTTCAATCATTTTTGTGTTTGTAGAGGTGTTTTCTGTGTCCCAGTAGGTGGTCAGTTTTGGAGAATGTTCCATGGAGTGCTGAACAGAAAGTATATTCTCTGGTGTTTGGGTGGAATATTCAGTCGATTTCTGTGAGTTCATTTGGTGTATTGTATTATTCAGTTCAGAGATCTGTTTATACTTTGTCCAGTTGACTTGTCTAATGGGCTCCATGAAGTATTGAAATCCTCCAATATTATTGTGCTGGGATTGATCCATGATTTGACGTCCTATAGAATTGTTGGTTTTTTGGGTTTTTTTTTTTTTTTTTTTTTTATTTAGTTTTAGGGTCTGTTCGAAGCAGGGTCTCCCTGTTAGCCCCAGCCTGGCCTGGAGCTCGACTCTGAGGAACAGGCTGGCCTTGAACTCACAAAGATACACCTGCCTCTGCCTCCAGAGTGCTAGGATTAAAGGCATGTACCACCATGCCTGGCTAGAATTGTTCTTTATAAAGTTTGGTGCACTTGAGTTCGGTGTATACATATTCATGATTGTGAAATCTTCACAGTTAATTTTTCCTTTGATAAGGAAGCATTGGCCCTCTTTGTCTCTTCTGGTTAGTTTTACATTGCAGTCTATTTTGTCTCATATTAGAATAGCAACTCCTGCTTGCTTTTTGGTACAATTTGCTTGGAATATTTATTCCATCCTTTCACTTTAAGTTGGTGCCTATCATTGAGGGTGAGATGGGGTTTTTGTAGACAGCATATAGATGGGTTTTGTTTCCTAATCCATTCTCCCAGTCTATATCTTTTGATTGGGGAGTTCAGTCCATTAATATTTAAGGTTATTATTGAGAGATGTGTGCTGCTTCCTTTTACCTTATTTTCTGTTTGAATTCTTGGTCTAGGTTTGTATTTCTGCAGACTTTGCTCTCTCTAGCTGCTTGGGGATAGTTGTTCATTCCTCTGACCTTTTAATTGCTTCAAGTATTTTCTGAAGTGTAGGTTTCCTGGACATGAATTTTTTCATCTTATTTATGCCATGAAAGATTTTTCTTACTCCTTCAACTATAATTGACATTTTTGCTAGGTATAGTAATCTGGGTTGGCATCTATAGTTGTTTAGTACTGGGAATACTTTGGTCCATGTTCTTCTGGCTTTTATTGTTTACACTGAAAAGTCAGCTGTAATTTTGATAGGTTTTCCTTTATATGTAACTTGTTTTTCTTTTGCAGCCTTCAGTAATTTGTCTTTGTTTGAGACATCTAGTGTTTTAACTATGATATGGTGTTGGGTATTCTTTTTCTGATCTTGTCTATTTGATGTGTTTCTTGTATTTGCATGGGTTTGTCATTTTTCGGTTTGGGGAAACTTTCTTCTATTATTTTGCTGAAGATCTGATCAATACCTTTGTCCTAGGATTCTGCTCCTTTGTCTATCCCAATGGTGTGGAGGTTTGATCTTTTCATAGTGTCTCATATTTTCTGATGGTTCCACTCTTGTGATTTTTTTAAACATTTTTCATACTCTTTGTTTGAGCAGTGTAGTTCTTCCACCTTGTCCTCCAGAGTTGCTATTCTACTTTCTGCTTCATCCAATCTGTTACTGAGGTTCTCTCTCATCTTTTTCTGCTGATTGGTTGAGTGTGCAATTTCCTTTTTCATTTCATCCTGTGATTTCTTCAGTATTTCCAGTTCCCTTTGGAGTTTGTCATACTCTCCTTCTAGATCCTTGATTCACTGATCAGTTTCCTGTTTCATTTCAGCATGGGATCTTTTCAGTGTTTCCACTTCATCCCTGAGTTTGTCATTCTCTCCCTCATTTTCTTTGAGTATGTCTATTATTGTTCTTTTAAGATCTGTGTCCTGGGATATTGCCAGGGAGAACTCATTGTTGGAGTCTTCTATAGGACCTGCTTTCTGGGGTAGGGATTTATTATTTGCTTTCCCCATGTTGTTGGGCATTCCTTTGTGCTCTTGGCATGTGGATTTGATTTGTTGTTTATAATCTGATGTGAAATTCGAGTGTTTCTTTGGTTGAAGGTTTGTTCCTCTAGGTTGGAAGGTTTCCTGTATCTTCTGTAACTTTATACTCTGAGTCACCTTGTGTTCCCACCCGAATACCTATGGGGTGGGGGGTGGGGGTAGCACTGTTTATTGCCCACCCAATCCTGTTACAAACAAGGTGACCATAGGGCCTTACCTGATCAAGTCTGGAAGTTGGAGCAGCTCCGGAGACCCTGTGCTAGATTCAATGGCACTCACAAGGACCTGTGCCAGAAGTGACAGGGTTCAGATGGCCCTGGAACCCACCTGCCTAGAAGTCTGGTCTGCTAGAAGCTATGGGGCTCAGTGGTCCTGGAATCTGACCTGCACTGGAAGCAATAGGAGTGCACCCTTTTTCTGCAATGCTCATGGAGTTCAAAGGAGTGCTTCAGGTTCCCTTAGAACTGGAGTTATGGATGAGAACTGAACCAAGGTCCTTTGCAAGAGGAGCCAGTGCTCTTAACTGCTGACCCTTCTCTCCAATCTATATTTGGTTATTTTATGAATAAAATGGAGAACATAACTGTTCTAGTTTCTCTTCAATTTCTGTGACAAAACACTCTGACTGACACCAACTTGGGGAGGAAAGGGCTTATTCAGCTTACATTTCCTGGGTCACATTTCATCACTCAGGGAGCCCAAGGAGGGAACTCAGGGCA
Source organism: Rhizomys pruinosus (assembly GCA_009823505.1). Classification (NCBI taxonomy): domain Eukaryota; kingdom Metazoa; phylum Chordata; class Mammalia; order Rodentia; family Spalacidae; genus Rhizomys; species Rhizomys pruinosus. Next base: position 334,382 of record VZQC01004282.1, read on the forward strand.
GGAACCTGGAGGCAGGAGTTGAAGCACCCCTGGCCCATGCTCAGCCTGCCTTCTTATACGGTACACAACAACCTGCCTAGAGGTGGCACCACCCATAATAGGCTGGGCCCTCCCACATTGCCCAACAATCAAGACAATACTCTACAGACATGGCCACAGGCCAGGCAATGAAGCCAATTCCCCAATTGAGACTCCCTCAACCCAGGTGTGTCAAGTTGACACTAAAGCTATCCAGCAAAATAACTTTAGTGCTTGTCAAAAAGGTAGTGAAAAAATCAATAACGAGATTAGAAAAAAATCCCTACTTGGTGTAAAAAATAATAGAAGAAATCATATTAGTCTAAAAACCTAATGACAAATTACACATACAATATCTCTTACATGAGTTCATGTGTATAGCTAAAGGCTACATAACAAAGAACAGTGTCAAACAGCAGAATTCTTTGAGTCGTTAGCCAGGGTAGTCCAAGAGGTTCCCCAAATCACTTAGACTATTGCCATCACTTTGATTGCCTCCAAGAAACTGAAGGTAAGACCCTATTACTGAAGACAGGACATACTTTGGAGACTGAATTTGGAATAATGGAACTAGCACAGACTGGAAAGCCATTTATGCTGCAGGCTAGCTCTCACAGCTTTGGAGAGTACTATGTAAGGAAAAACATCAATCCATGGTTCAACACCAGCATTAATACCAAATAACCACATTAATGACTGGCACAGCATACAACATTGGTGCAGTAGTGGCACTTTTATCTTGGAGACAATCCAGGGTTACGTAATTGTGTTTAAAGCCCACTCAATGGGAGGAAACTCATATGTAGTACTGTAAGCATAGCCTAATACAAATGGATGGAGAGGTCATAGATCTTAGAGAAATCCCTAAGGCTGTCCCTTCCTGAGACTAATGTAATCACTTAGTAAGTCAAAAATATGTAACTTTATAATTACAGTCAAGTATCCCAGGCACCACTCATCAAGGAAGCATCTTTTGCATCAGACAGATACTATTACAAAGCACCATAACTGAGCACACACAGACATTGTCTGTGAATTGCCAAGCCTAAGTGGCACGTCTACAATTCAACTGCTACAACAAAGGCTCATACAACATTAAACAAAGGATTAACTCAACACTAATGAATCTCTCAACTCTCATTAATGAAGCTCCCTTAAGCAACAGATGACCATGAACAGAACAGATCACAAATGGCCAAAGCATGGAGATTAGGAGTCCATAGAGTGTGGGTCCTTGAGCATGAGTCCTATGTTAATTTTCACTCACCCAGCACTCAGGTACCTTTGCATAGGGGGGATCTAAAATATTGTAAGAGCCAGGAAGGAGGTGCATAACCATATGGTGACAGAGTCCTAGAAGCTCCTGGGACCCTGTTCATATGAACCTCCAACATAGGTGTCAGCATGCAAAAGGCTCATGCAAATTAAGCCAACCAAATCCCAGCATGGAACTTGGGAAATAGGAAGCAGGCCCCAATCCTAATTCAAGAAATGTCAGTAGCTGTTTACTGCTGGATGAGGAAGAGCTAAGTTAGGGACCCTAGGCAGGCTGACTAGACCTCAGTGGATGAAGGTGCACTGAGGAACGTCTGGGGACACTAACTAGACACAATAGGCCTTAACACAAATGACAGAATACATGAATTCTGGTGGGGTGGGTGTCAAATGGTGCCAATGGGGAAGGGGGCATAGAGGTTATTAAGATTGATTGAGAAGCTCTGATCAAATACACAAAAAATCAGAAATCACATCATTTATGTGAAATTATTTATAAGCTCCAGATATTCATTATTATTTCCCATCGTGTTATTCATATTCAAAAGCTGAGAATGAACATGTTATTATCCAGCCTAACTACATCTAAAATACCAATATCTAAACTTCAAAAACTTAATTTGCGTTATCATTTTCCATTATTATAAATAGGAACTACTGAAAAGTTTAGAAGAATCTAATATTTTCAGCTTAATTCTTGAGTCTAAACTCAATTTATAGGTCACTTTATCAACATTGCATTCAGTGCACCTTTTTTTATGTTTCTCACATGCATGATAGTTTAACTTTGTAACATGCATTTCAATTTCCTAAGCTTCAGGGTGACAATATCAAGTATATTACTTTGGTTGTGGTGGAGTCCACCTTCAAACCTTTATTTGCCATGATTATAAGTCCAGATTTTGACCATGGGCTTTTACAATCATCCGTTTTTTCTCTATAGTTACTATATTATGCCCATAATTCTAGAATTCAGTCACCATAGGTTTTACTTCTGCTCGATTCCTGAGATTCTAGCCTGTGCTCTAGAAGCCACTATGTTACTCCATAGCTGTGTGTGCATGTAGCTGTCCAGGTACAGCTGTGGCCAGGCCAGATAATCACCTCTTTTAGGATATATTTCTCCATGTTTCCCCAGGCACATTACAAGACATCTGCATATAGGTCAGTTAGACTAGTCAGTTAGACATACCATAGACCAGTGGCTCAAACTATAATATTTTCTCCTGATACATGAGGCTAGGAATCTCCAGTCAGTATTCTTGAATGGCCAATTAGTGATAAGGATTGTCCTCCTAGATTGCAGTTGGCCACCTTGTGTACTCACAGGGTAGGTACAATGAGTTCTTAGATGAGCTTCTTTTAAGGGTGCCAGTCCTGTCAGATCATACACCAACATGTAAGACTTGTCTAACTTTACCTTCTAAATATAAACACATCTCTGAATATAGGCATTTCATGAGTTAGGGGCCTAACATATGAATTTTATGGTAAGAACACAATCCATCCCTTAGCGGATATTTTTAAATATGTGGTATTTATAAGATTTATATTTGTTTTTCACTAACTTTTTGTTTTTATTTGACCACAAGCCAAATTCTCCCATGGAAGAACACTACACATTTTAATAAAAAGCAAATAGAATTATTGGTGTAGCTAAAGGTAGCCCCATCTTACATAAAATATATACAACTGTGGCTATGAATCTTTAATTCCGAAGTGATGACTCTCATGCTATCAGTCAGGTCATGTCCTCTAATATTGTTTCCAAGATTGTTCTGTGTGACTGACAGAATGTGACAGAGTTGATGCTGTGGCACCACTGAGAGACAGCTATTAAAAACATGGTCTTAATGTTCCTACTCTAAGCCCCACCTACTCACTGTGTATGTGTATGTGTGTGTGTGTGTGTGTGTGTGTGTGTGTGTCTTATTCCTTTCCCTTCTCACTATCATTACCTCTGAAAGAATTCAACTCCCATAGAAGGAAGCTATGTAGGCAGACTGCAGAAAGCCCCATGTGTCAAGGACCAGAGAAGTTTTAAGCAACGGGCCAATGAGAAATCTAGGCACGCCAATAACCCTATGAATAACCCATACAGCCAGCCTTGGCCAGGCATTGAAATGACCGCAGCCTCAGATGACTACTTGACTGCAACTTCACATCAAATGGAGAGTCAGCACCACTCAGGGAAGCTGCTCCCAGATATCTGGAACTCAGAAACTATGAATATAAATGTTTGTTGTTCTAAGCTTCCTAATTGTGGGGCAATTTGTTGTGGAGAAATGGATAGCTCACATAACCATAAAATCTTCAATTCTCAAAATAGTAGTTTATTCCACACCGTGAAGAAGTCCAAGGTAAATGATCTTAAGGAGACAGTGGCTTTTTCTTCCAAGAGCTGATTTAGGAGAGAAGTAAGTGCTATGTTGGGGAGCCACCATCTCGAAAAGTCTAGTTACATGGCTTTCCTATAAAGCAATGAGAAGGGAAAGAATTGTAGACTTGCAAATGGGATGCTTTAATGAGTCAGAATTGGGTAGACGTGGAACATAGTATTTCAGATTCCATTAGTTGATAGGGTGCCAAAGGCTTGATTAAAGAAGGAAAGCTGATCTTTCTATTATACCTGAACATACAGGCAAACGGAATGGCAGGTTTGTGGTCAACAAAATACCTCCGTAGCTGTGGCTTTCTCCATCTTTGTGAGCCCCAGACTTGACGTTGGCCATCTGCACTTCTTTTTTTTTACTTTATTTTTTTTTTAATTTTTTTAAATTATATTTTCTTTGTAGTGATGAGGGTAAACTCTGTCCCTGCATGTAGGTCTGTGCACCCGTGTCGTGCAATGCCGCGGAAGTCAGAAGAGGGCGTCGGATTCCCCTGGAACTGGAGTTCTCCTGGAATTGGAGCTTCAGACGGTTCTCATCCGTCACGTGGGTGCTGGGGATCAAACCCGGCTCCTCTGTAAGAGCAGTCGGCGATCTTAACCGCTAGGCCATCTCTCCAGCCCCGGCCATCTGCACTTCTACAGCATGATTTCTCCAGCTCAGTTGCATCTCATTGCATTGGGGGCCAAATAATTATTTTCTGGGTAGGGTAATATGCTATACTGTGCTTCAAATGATTTTCAGCAGCTTTTCAGACCCCTGGCATCTAGATTCTACTTGTGGTAGTATTTAGCACCCTAGCTGCGCATAAAATGAAATGTGTCCTGATCTTGCAGATTCCAGGCAAAAAACAACTATTTGAAGTCACAGAACTTGAAATCTTTCCATTCTCATCACCTTTCCACCTGATTTCCTTAGTTAAGGCAATAATAGAAAAATTAGCCAAGTGTGTCTACAGGATACTGACTTTGATGCTTGACTCTGTTATCAATGGTGATTTGCCAGTCCTATTTCCCTAACATGCACCAAGTAATTTTTAGTACCTTTATTACCAGTACCAATATACTATTACATCCTCCTGGATTAGTCTTCAAGCCTTCATTTCTATCTTATTTTATTGTTATTTATCAGAGACATTCTCTCCATAAAATTAATACCTAGAGGTGTTTTCAATTATTGATCTAAGATTTTGCCAATTATAAATTTAGTTTCTTTCTAACCTCACACCAAAGTACAGTACATACAGTTTTCTCTACACACACTTATCAGGGAAAATATTCCTCTAAAATAAGTAAGGTTATCCAGCAAATGGGATGAAAATGTGCAGACTTATTTTACATAAAGCTTATAATATATGAGACAAGGGTAATAAGATAATGGTAAATTCTATTTGGCAAAATATACAAATAAAACCATTTCTGTAGGAACAATGTCTCACTAGAGGTGGGCCACAGAAATCTGGAACCACCACTATATTCAGTCAATGCTAGTAAACAAAGTAATACAGATTGATGTGTTAATATCAAATTAAAAATCAGTACAGTAAAGAAACAATTGACACAGTGAAGAGCCATCACACACAATGGGAGAAAACACTTGAAAGATAACATCATTTTTTTCATTTTAATTAATTTTTTATTTGATAATATTTTATGTGTCTTTTCCCTGCATGTATGTAAGTACACCCATGGTGTGCAAAGCCTACAGACGTCAAGAGTGAGAACTGGATGCCCTGGAACTGAAATGGTTCCATGTGGGTGCTGGGATATTGCTGAGGCATCTTCTTACTCCCCTGCAAACTAACAGTTGACAATAGGCTGATTTTTACAGGATATAAGTAACTACAAAAGCACAATAACAAACGACCAAGATAAAACAGCCAATAAACAGTTTTCGAAGGAAAAAAATCTACAAATGACAAATCATAATAGGGCAGGAAAAATTTAGCATTACTAATTATCAAGGAAATGTGGATTAGCACTGCAATAAGATATCACCACTCACAGAAAACTATTATAAAAACCTCTAAACATAACTACTGGCAAGAATGTGAAGAAAAGAAATCCCTACACAATACTGAAATGCAAATCAGTTCAAACAGCATGAAAAACAGTTTAGAGTTCCTCAAAATTGTGAAACTATCATGTGATCCAGCAATACCATTAGATTAGATATATACTCAAAGAAAATTAAATGAAGTATGACACAGAAATAGCTGTGCTCAATGGCCATTGAAACAGTGCCCACAATAACCAAGAAATGAAAATAATAAGAAGAGAATAAATAAAGAAGAAAAAAAAATAACAAGAAACTGATGAATGGATAAAAAAAATTGGGTAAATATGCAAACTGGAATATTATACAGCCTTAAAATGACATCCTATCATTTATGACAACACAGATGAAGCTAGAGAATATTATGACTCATTTTATATGGTATCTTCAAATGCTGATTTCAATAATGTTGAGACAAGTGTGGGTGACTAGATGCTGGAGACAGAAAGAAGGTGGAAGTGATGACTAAGATCAATTACTGAGTGCCAGTTGAATATTGGGAGCAAAGAGTTGTGGTGTACTATTGCACAGTAGCATGACCACAAAAAATAAAATAAAACAAACAAACAAACAAACAAACAAAATCCAATGTTCTGTGCAATTCACAAACCCGGATGAAAGGGTTGGGATGTTTCTTCCACAAATAAGTAATGTTTCAGAAGATGGATCTATTTAACCTGACTTAAATATTATTCAATGCCAGGTGTGGGGGCATATAATTTAACCCCAGCATGCTTTCCATCCCAGCACTTGGGAGGCAGGAGCTGGCAGATCTCTGTGAAATCAAGGCCAGTCTGTTCTACATAATGAGTTCCAAGACAGCCAGGGCTACAGGAAGACCCTGTCTGAAAAAAAATATCATTCAGTGTCTACATATATATCACAATTTTCCATGCATCCCATCAACATGAGTATTTTTATGCTTTTGAGCATCAATAGATAGAGCAGATAGAAAGTGATGGATCATAGACGGATGCATAAAGATATATAGATGATAGATGATAGATAAATAGATAGATCAGATAAAAAGATGGATGATGGATGGATAAATAGGTATACAGATGATAGATAGATAAATAGATGATACATCAGATAAAAAGAGATGGATGATGGATGGATGGATAAACAGATAGATAGGTAGGTACATAGGTAGGTAGATATCTACCTACCTACATAGGTAGGTAGATGATAGATAGATAGATAGATAGATAGATAGATAGATAGATAGATAGATAGATGATAGATAGATAGATAGATGATAGATTTATCTTTTCCTTTCCTAGTATAATGCAAAGATGTTCACATTAACGAAGAGGTTAAGTCACATCTAGAAGCTTCCTTGAGCCCAGCTTACTATCAAGGCACAGCAGGAAGGAGGCACTGAATTTGGGAACTGGTAGTTATAACCACTTTTGCCAGGAAGTTATCTCTGTGTCAGAAAAGGAGGAAAATTCTAAGGTACAAAAAGCTCCTCACCTGCCAATTTCCTGTCATCTGAAAATATGGATGTATCAAGAGAGAGACAGAAAAAAAAAATCAAAGTTAATTCTGAGTCACAGGTACTTTCAACTTACAGGAAGCCAAATCAGGCCAAAGAAGAGATGCTGAGAAGCTTCCACAGACCACAGAAGGACACACAAGCTGCCCTTGCACTCCAGCTTTCTGAAACAGTCCAGGCATCCCTTACATTATTTATAGAGGAATAAATTATCTGTTCCTAGCAGAAGTACCTTAATTTAAGTATAAGGAGTAAGTTATAAATATCTATGTAAAATTACCACATTAATAAGAAGATAAAAAACAAAGGCAAATGAGTAACACAAAAAAAATATGAAACTTGTAGAATTTGGAATTATTTTTTCTTGAAGTAAAACACAATGTGAACTAAAGTGTGACATATATAGTCAGGAGACCTAGGTCACAGCCACAATAGGTCAGCCCAGAAACTGAGACAATGTGAGCAGTGAGCTTGTTACTTAGGAGAAAGAAAGCCAAGAGTTTAGTTCCAAAATATGTAAAAAGAGAGATTATGTAGAAAAGAAATCCTTGTATTCAATGGCTCTCCAGCAGGCGTCCTTATTTCACACAGGGCAAGTATTGAAGAAGATAATGTCAGCACAAGCTGGTATGCTGTGGACCTCTTTTAGTCTTTCTAAGACAGGGTGTGGTGGCTCGAGCCTTTAATTCCAGTACTAGGGAGGTAGAGATGGGTGGATCTCTGTGAGTTCAAGGCCAGCCTGGTCTACAGAGTGAGTTCCAGGACAACTGGTACTAAAAGGGAGTCCCTGCCTCAAAAATACCAAAAAAAAAAAAAAAAAAAAAACAAAAAGGAAAAACTGAACAGGGTCTCGCTGTAGCCTCAGCAGACCTAGAACTCACCATGTCAATAAGGCTGGCCTCAATTTCATAGAGACCTGCCTGCCTCTGCCTCCTGGGTGCTGGGATTATAAGCATGCACTGCCATGCCTTGCATATTATGATCTTTCCTTAACCAGCATTGGAACTTACATAACATCCTGTTCATTGTGTGCTACTGACTAGAAGCAATCTTTGAAAGTGGTTTCAGGAAGTACCTGACAGATTAGCAATGCTCCTGTGCAAGAATATGTGAAATAAAACTGCTTTCATCTATCTTTGAAAAATGGCACTTTTTGGAGAAAGAGTTTTAGGAAACACTTAGAAGTAAGTTTTTCACACATTACAGATCATCAAGAATGTTTAAAAAAACAGAAAAACAATGCTGAAGACTGTTTAAAGCTAGATCAGTTAAAAAGCTGTTTTCGACCTATTGCCACATTTTGTAGAGCACATCGCAAAAAATGCAAGGAAAGTGTGTAACATGGATTAATTACGTATCCATTTTTCAGGAATAGATGTCTCTACTGACAAGGCTAAAATTATACAACAAACAGTAAATGGTTTAGAGGAGCTAGAAGAAAAATATGATGAGTTATCGTAGAGTGTGAAGCAAAATATGCTGTCTACAATAACCACGTAGTAGCAACTGTGTCCCTGTAGCTCAGGCTAGCTTGACAATACTCATTAGAGTAGAGCATTAAAATGTTCCTCTCTGTTCTTGTTTGTAGCAGGAATAAATGCTTTACCTGAGGGTTTAATGTAAGTATTGAAAAATTTAAATATTCAGGTTTATAATAATTCTCTGTACATACTGGAACTGTTTGTTTAATAATTTTATATCATGAAAAATATAAGGATTAATGATAATGCATTATAAAGTAACCACTTGAAAATGTAGAATATATCACCTCTAGAAAGGAAATGTTTACAAATTCAAATGAAATAAAAATCTTTCTTGATACAATAAAAGAAAAAACTGTGAGAAAATTAAATTTTAAGAAAATAGAAACTATGTCCTCATATCAACTAGGAAAAGTGTCCATTTAATAAAAGCAAAGCTAGAATGTCTCAAAATAAAATACAAGAATACATACAGACAAAATAAAAAAAAATTCAACTTTGAGCCATGATTTGATGAAAGCATAATTGGCACTAAACAGTGACAAAAATTTAAAAGCTAATTTTTAACTTATAGGAATATAAGCTACAAAAGTTTGCCACATAGAAATACACAATTCATGGAAACTTCAGAATTTGTAAATAATTAATTGTAAAAACCTGAAGTTCTGAGAGTTGCATTACTATTCTCTCTACCCTTTGTTCCACTGTTTCATGCATCTTATATGTAGAAGTTCCATTGTAGTTATGTCAGTCAGGTTCAGGCACGTCACACACAGGTAATCTCTGTATGTAACCAGTTGTGGAACCCTGTATGAGGCTCCATATGTTGCAAAAGAAGTTTTCTTTGATGGTGATGACTGACATACTTGTCTGTAAATATAAGGATCATCAATAAGGCACCCTCATGCTAAAGAAGGCAATGAACCCAGGGCTCAGGGATCATTGTGAAAGAGAGAGAAGAAAGATTTTAAAAGCCAGGGATGAGGTGCATGACCACGTGCAGAGTCTTACAGGCTGCTGGGACCTTGCACATAGGAAATTACAGCAATGGTGACAGCATACAAACTCAAAAAGGTATGCACCACCATTCCCTGAATGTTCTGGTCTTTTCTAAACCAGTTTTGGAATCTACATAGAATCTTATTCATTGTATGTATCTGGTCAGAAGCAGTATTTGAAGGTTAGCTACTTTCAGGAAGTACATCACAGATTATCAAGGTTTTGATGCAAGAATAGACCCCAATCTTAGCCTCAAAACTTTTGGCAACTGATTACTGCTAGGTGAGGAAGAGACTCTTTAAAAGAGTGACTCAAGATAGACTGACGACTCCAGTAGATGAAATTGCACTGAGGGGTGTTCTAGAGACACTAATCTCAATTGATAGGCCTTTAAAAAATGGCAGGATTCATGAAATCTAATGGAAGGCTATGGGAGGGTATCAAAGGGAAAATGATATAAAAATTACTAAGATTTTCAAAGAATTTTTCTAAAAAAATGAGTGTTCTGGAGAGATGGCTCAGCAGTAAAGAGCACTGACTGTTATTACAGAAGATGTGGGTTCAAATCCTACCACCTACATGGAAGTTAATAACTGTCTAATACTTCAGTTCCAGCAGATCAGACACCTTCTTCTGTCCTCTGCAGGCACTGCATGGTGTTGGTGAACTTATACATATGAGGCATAGCACTCATATGTATAAAATAAAATAGATTTGAAAACTAAAAGAATGAATATCAAGATGTTATATATGAAATACACAAAAACTCAATAAAATGTATATTAAAGTATAATAATGTCTAAAAACTTAATGAGACCTATTTTTAAAACCTAATTGAAGTGTCACTTGATGTATTGCCAAAAGTTTAACATCTGGGGAATGCAACATTTTAAAGCCTATATTTATGATATTATGTGCTCGAAGAATGAATTTAAATAACTAATTCTCAAGTATATATTGAAGATAATGATTTAATAATAAAATAATAATAAGATAATGACTAGTTGTCAATTTAAAACTTTTGGAACTATTTAACTAAATAAGATAAAGGAAAGCAGTATAAAAGAACTGATAAAGCAGGAGAGAATAGCTCAGTGGTTAGTAGCAATGAATGTTCTTCCCTAGGACACTGCTTGGGTTCCAACCAAACAACCACATGCATCTCCAGTTCCAGGGGATCCAACGTTTTATTCTAGCCTCTATGGGTTTGCATGACATAGTTGCACTAGGTAAATAACACTTCTTTGAGAAAAGCTAAGCAAAAAAAAATACAATAAATAAACTGCAACAAAATTAGGAAGCAAACAATGTTACATAAGCTAAAATAGGAAGCTATTAAAGGAACTGATTATAAAAGGTAATGTAGTGTTATATAAACAAGGTCTGCTGTTTTTATAAACATTGAGAAACAGTTAAATTAACCCAACTTTTAAGTTATTAACTTTTTAGTTGGCTATTCAGGGGAAGCTTGTTGTTGAAATACATATTTAGTATGTTATGTAAAATATGTATAAATATAAAATTATCAGTCCTAGTAATTTCCACAATAAATAAATGTCTATCATGGAAAATCAAACTATATGAAACTAGACTCTTTTGAGGTGAAACAAATTACAATTAAAACTAAAAATTATGTGGTAAATTTTTAAGTACTCATGATAAAGGAATAAACAATCCAGTTAAACTGAACAAGCAACATATATAGGAATTCAAAGAAAAGAAGAAAAACATGAATCATTATTGTCTTGAGATATTCAATCATGCTCAAAGATATGAAAAGAAAAATAATGGAGTAGTAGAGATTAAATTCTTGATACCATATGGTGTGAGGGTATGAAATACCAAAAGCATTAACTGGTACCAGATTTTCAAAATATGATTGAGAATAATTATTCAAATTAAACACATGAACACTACTGAGATTTTCTTCATTTCTAGTAACAGTACCCAGAGAAATCCACTTGTGGTTACAAAAGAACAGGACCATCTGCCCATGAGAACTTTGCTGATGGCTGGAAAGCTTGGCCTCCATCACCTGCTCTATTAATTGTCCTTATTTTTCTTACCAGCTCTATCCAGGATCTGGTCTCGCTTTCACATTTACCTTTCATCATGGTTGATTAAATTAATAAGTAATTTGCTAAATAATTCAAGGCAGGAAAATTTTCTGAATAATTCCAATAATTTTAATGTCTGGAAAAAAATCAGTACTTAATACATTTTTGATAAATATTAAATAACACCAAAGTGTATTCAACATCATAGAGTAGCAGTAAGTATCTGTCTAGGAAATAATACATGAATTATTTTTAATGTGTGAAATTTCCATATTTGCACTTGTCTTCTGGTTTTAGGAAATCAAAGCATGGTTGCTAAATTTTAAATTCTGAGTTTCTCTATTTCTCCTCCTTTCTACACAACTCAGGTATGAAAACAGCTCTCCAACACTAGAAAGTGTTGTTTCTCATTCACAGAAATAATAACACTGGAAACAACACCCTCTGCTTCTTACTCCTGGCTTGTTTTGCTGTTTTCTAATAGGCACCTTTTCTCAAAGCTTGTCTGTTTACTTTCTATTGGGTAGGACTGAACTGTGATCACTGAAATTCAAGGAAAAGGCAAGTTACATGTCAAATTAAGACACGTTACAGAATGAATTCTTTCTCTGTAGACAGATGAGAAGAAGCAGAAGTGACACATAAAGGACAGAAGAACCATATGGCAGACAGCAGCTAAGTGAACGGAGCAGAACAAGGCCTAGGGATGTGATAAGTGATGGAGTAAGGAAGAGAGTGGGTGACCAGGCCTGGACCTGGGGAAGTTAACACCGAAGTCAAAACACCGGATTTTATGTTCATGACAATTATTAGAATGGAACAACATGGAGACAATAAGAATATATATCTGATTTCTTTAAGTTCGCTTATTTTCAAGAAAGAATTATTTCTCATTCCAAGCTAAGATGCTAAGAGAAAACTCACTGCATGATTCAAAGTTTTTACCACACCTTTGTTTATTCTTATCAGAGTTTTGGTTACATTCTTGGCATTTCTACTAATGTATCCTTAATCTCAGTTATTTTTTTCATCAATTATCAACATAAAAATCCAGTCTAAACCTTGAAATATCTAAACATAATGAACTGCACCTTCCACAAGTCTGATCAGAAAGCCAATGATGTGCACATGCTGGAATGTTGCAAGTCTGAAGCCAAGTGATCTTGGGACACCTTTAACCCTCCTTACTTCACATGACATCTTTGTGAACATTAGAATGTATGGAGAGATGCCCTAGTTATCAACCAACTCAAGGGCTAAGAATATTTTCAGATAGCATCTGAGACCTAAAGATTCTCCACTTTACTGTAACTTGCCTACCTAATATTTCCACCAATATATTTGAAAAGCATTTTGATTTATGGCTCTCTTTATTCTGTTAGGGTGAAAACTTCATTAAACTGTTACCACATCGTATAATGGAATTGTAGATAATGTAAATCTGTGTTCCTGAGTCATAATCACTCATGATAGGTTCCAAAACATCATCCCCTCTGAGGTGAGAGTTGTGTTATTGAGTCAAAATCAAGGTCCTAAGAAAGTTCCTAATATATTTTCTTTTGGAATGTTGATCTACTGAAATCTGGCTTACTATTAGTGGCTATAATATCTGTCCCTCATGGCTGAAGATTATCTTGTGTCCATAAAATCTCCAGAAACTAATCTGGAGATTACTGTATTTTTATATTTCCCATGACTCAAAGGCTGTCGCTTTTTTTTTTTTTACACAACATTTTTTTATTGATGCTTTGTGCATTTCATACATCATTTTCCAATTCAGTTCAGGCATATCTCCCCTTCCCTTCACCCCCACTCCCACCCCAACCGAGATCATGCATTCTGCCATGACTGTCCTGCATATCTCTCTCAGTTTTTTTTTCCATTTTTTAGCTATAAGTGATAATCCATGAGTACAAGCATCCTTCATGTAAAACCAATTTGCAGGCTGTTGTGCCCAAACACCCACAGCCCCACCTTCCAGCGGGGGGTGAGGGGTTGTATGTTCAATCAGGTTAATCAAATGAGGGTCCAGACTACATTGCTGTAGTTTCACCCTTCACCCCAATCGCAGCCCTTACATTCTACCACGCCCCCTCTTCCGCAGATTATTCCCTGGGCTTAGAAAAGGGGCACAGGTGGATGAGAAGCAGAACAGTCCACTCTCTCTGGAGCTGTTGTCTTGGATTCTGGTCAATTCTGGCTGTTTCCTTTCATGGGCTGACAGTCTGTCCAGGAATAACCTTTCGATCCTACTAATGAAGCACAAGCAATTAGATATATAGGTATTTAAGCAGCATTAATAGTTATGGTAGGTTACTTTGTTATAGACATATATGTTTAGATGAGATGTTGATCCACGAACTACATTTTTTCCTGTTAAATATGACGGGGTCTTACTGTGGCTTATGATATCTCCTAACCTGTAGAGAATGTAAGCTTGTGGCATCAGCCATGGGTCATTCCTCCAAGGAGAGAGCCAATAGCCAATTAGATTTGGGATATACAGGCATATGGCTGCCTCTGCTGCACATTATTTCCAGGCAGGTGAGGTGTAGCTGGTGCTGACGGTGGAGTCTTGCTTGACTCAAGGAGACCCGTATTTGCTTTATTGGTTTAGTGGCCCTTGGTAACACTCTCTGGTATTCCAGAGGCCATCTGTACACTTGCATGTGTGGTCTCAATGCATCTTTCCCATGTTAACGTCAGGTCTTCAGCAGCAGGGCCTTATCGCCTCTCTTCTTGCAGGTATCCCAGTTTAGAGGCAAGGAGCCTTTACCTTTTGTGGGGCCTTAGATCCCCTGGCCAACATCTCCCTGGTGGAATAATCCATTACTGATGTCAGAGCTCCTGTATTGATATATTTTGCTTAAGCGCATAGTTTAAGGACTTTAGTGTTATATTTGGTTCTGAACAGAGAGTAATCCTTTTCACAGTTCTATGTCTATTAGTCAATTAAAGAAGGCAGTTTTACCAGTTTTATAAGAGATTACCTCTATAATAGTTGTCTCCAATTTACAGTTGGAGAGCAACCTCATCATCGTCATATTTCTCCTTGTTCTGGGGGGGAGGCAAGAAAGTCTCTCATATCAAAACCTTTGTGGCACCTAGAAAGTAAGTTTCATCAGGACCCACTATAAATAGTTGTTACACAACAGTGAATTATATCTCCATTTAACTCAGATGCATTACCGTTTTTATCAGAGTCTGTAAACCAATGTTGTTTAATATACACATATTTACTTAGTTCAACAAGTGCCCAGTTTTGCCTAGACACTGTCTACAGGATACATGGTGTTTTAGGACTTAGTAAAAGTAAATATGTGTATATTAAAGGCTGTCGCTTTTAATGGAATAAGAAATTTGGTCTCACTGATCAGTAAGTATAAAAGTTAATATTAAGTAATTTCAAACTATGGAAATTGTAGATGGGATTCCTCCTCACTGTAGTCAGTAGAGATGTTACAAGTGTCTTGCACTGACATTCCCTGGGCTTCCTAGTCCTTGTGATTTCCATAGAAAAAATTCATATGAAGACAACCGAGCATAGAGTGGAAGGTAGGTAGTTTGTATAGAGTATAGAAGACTATACCCCCAAAAGGATAGAGTCAAAGATGCCCTAAGAGAATTTGTGCCAACCTGCATTCCAGGCAGGCTTCATACTATTTCTAAAGTTAATTGAACAGACAGATTTCTTAAGGGGGGGGAGGTATTGCCAAGGTAATTGACACACTGAAGGGGAAGTTACTTGTGTGCCTTTAATCTTTACCAGAAGACCTCAGCTGAATAATAACCTTATAATTTTTTGAGTGGTACAGAAGGTCACATCTCCACTGAGACCCAGAGATTCCACTCACAGCACGCACTTGAACAATAATCAGAGACCTACACTTTCTATTATAGACTTTAGGAGCTAATAATTATTGAGTAAGGGGCCCATAGCTACATTACAGTAACTGTATTTTTCTTAATGTTTACTTAAGAAAGTTTGCAATTCTGAATTATTTCTATGTCTTTTAATTTTTTTAAGTTTACCATTTAAAAAATATTTTATTAAGAGTTTTACACTTCATATAATAGTACCTAATCAAACTTAGACCCTCTCTCCCCTATATCAACTGATAGCCCCCTCCAGCACCACCAGGTCTCAGGCATTCTGTCATTCATATTAAACCCTATATGGTCAAGCATTTGTACCCAGATGTCCTTGGCTGCAAGGTCATCTACCAAACTCTAGTCAGCCCATCTAGACTCACTCTCTTAAAGATCTACTCTCCCTCACCCCACAGTAATCATTTGATAATAGGTCCTTGGGTTGGGTTGGGGCCTATGCCCCATTTTTCCCACTCCATACTAATTGTTTTTTTAATTAAAAAAATTTTTTTTTTATTTATTTTCATATGTGTGTGAATGTACTGTCTGCATATAGGTTTGTGCACGCGTGTCGCGCAATGCCACAGAGGTCAGAAGAGGGTGTCAGATTCCCCTGGAACTGGAGTTAAAGACAGTTCTTAGCCGCCATGTGGGTGCTGGGGATTGAACCCGGGTCCTCTGCAAGAGGGTCGGTGCCCTTAACCGCTAGGCCATCTCTCCAGTCCCAATACTGACTTTTTATCTGATTTAGTCGGCATGGGTCTTGTACATGCTGTCAGTATTGCTGCAAGTTCAAATTAGCAAATTTCCAGTGGTCTAGAATCACTGTTTCATCATGTTCATGCACCAACCTTCGATTGTACAGTCTTTCTGCCGCCTCTTTCATGATGGTTCTTGAGTCATGGGTGGTGAGTTTTAATATAGGAGTCTTAAACAGGGACACCCACTCTACAGTCTTGTATTCTCTAAAACTTAACCAGTTGTACCCTTCTGTGTGCATCACACTCTTATCTGAGGAAGATTCACTGGTGAGAGTTGAGGGATGTACTAGTATTTTCTCTACCCCCGTTCTGCTTTTCCATTAGCCTTAGGTGCAGAGGCTCCACTATAGATGTGTCAGTTAGGGTTGGGTATCATCCAGTCATATATCCCTGTGTATGACCACTTGTGGAATTCTGTAATAGCCTCCATCTGTTGTAAAATGAAGCTTCTTTGATGATTGTTGTATTCTATATTTGTCTATGAATATAAGAATCCATATTTATCATACAGTAAAAAGTTTAATTTTTCTGGATATATGCCAGATATAAGATTTTCTCTAGTATCTATTGACCTATCCAGCCATGTGTATTTGGCTATATTTACAGTTGCCTCCGACTGAGCAGCCTTTAAGTCCAGTTAGATAGCTGTTGATTATCCTCTAGATAAAAGTGTCATTATTGCATCAATAGAGGATATTTTCTTTACCAGCCACTGTGGTTATTAGACTTAGACTTGGGTTGAACTATGGATACATTTTCTCCTGAGCAGCTTGCATATCTTCTAGAACTATGAGTGCTAATCTTCAGAGAAAAGCTTTCCAGGTTAGACCCAGCACCATTGTTCTAAGTCTTGACTCTAAAATATGCCCTGTCTTTAGCAACAGGATCTCACATTCAAGTTCTGGGTATTAATGGAGTGTTCTGGAAGTAGCCTGTGTCATTTGGACACTCTCTTGGACTACACTGACTGACACTCAAAGAATGGTTTCTCCTGTCTAGTACTGTCTTCCTTGTCATACAGCCTTGAGTATACATATACACATGCACTCATGCTTAGATATTGTACATGTATTTTTCAGGGGGTTGAGTTAATATGTTTCTTCTGGTTCTTTTTTTAAATTTTTAATTTTACTTATTTATTTATTTATTTATTTATTTATTTATTTATATGAATGTACTGTCTGCATGCAGGTCTGTGCACCCTTGTCGTGCAATTGCCGCGGAAGGTCAGAAGAGGGTGTCAGATTCCCCTGGAACTGGAGTTCTCCTGAAATTGGAGTTACAGATGGTTCTCAGCCACCATGTGGATGCTGGGGATCAAACCCAGGTCCTATGCAAGAGCAGTCTGTGCTCTTAATGGCTAGGCCATCTCTCCAGCTCCCCTTCTGGTTCTTTATGCCTCCTAAGTTTTATTTATCTGTCTTCTCTCCCAGTCTCACCTCCCTCTTCCCTCCTCCCTCCACAGTTTAAGTACCCTTATTTTCCTTTGATATTACCTGTCTCCTATTATCCCACTCTCTTGAGTTCCTTTTGAGATTCTTGTAAATTGTTCTGATTTTTGCTAGTATTAAGCAGACCTCATACCAATGACCAAAATCTAATGGCCACTTCTTTGAAATGTAAATTTTATAGATGCTAGAATCTCTACTCCCTCATCTCTATGGGAATGTCAACTAACTTCAATGGCTACAACTTAGAAAACACATGTCATGATCACAATACTCAAAATTACAAGATCAGGGAAATTCCATTGTATTGAACATATCTCATTGCTCAAATTCCTCTCCAGCATTTTTCCATTAGTCTACCGAGTACATGAAAACCTTCCTGTCTTTCCTTTTGGAGGAGCTTATTTCAGATGCTCCCTCCCCTGTGTAATCTTATTGAATAAAGTACTCCTTAACTAACTTTGTCTAGCACAATTTTATTTTATTAAGCCTAGAATATCTTCTGGAGTGATGGACCCCTTTACTAGTTTTGTATTTATTCACTCGTTTGTATGTTTGCATTACAGTTTTTCAAACAAGTCTCTCTGTGTAGCCCAGGCTGGCCTTGCATTCCTCCTGAGTGTTAGGATTATAGGCCTATGGCACCACATGCAACAATATTTACTTATTTGAAATATGATGTTGAAAATGATGTAGTTTGGAAGCAACCAGGTTTGCCTTCCAAAAAAACAAGGTTTTTAAACTTTTCCTTCATATAAAATATGTGGTAATTAGGAAAAAACAAATACCACAACTGTATAAATATCATATATTAAGAAATTGTGTCAGAAAAAGAGTTGGGAAAAAGATGTGAAGTAAACATGACAAGGATGATTTTCGTATGTAATACATTCTTGGAAATCAAAAACAAAACCACTGGTGAACACCTGAAGTCTGCTCTAGTTCTGAAATAAAAATAAACAAAAGTAAATGTGTATGAAAATTCCTTATGGAAACCTATTATTTTATAGGCTAACTTGTAGTATCCGTCATCTAAGAGTATAAATGCTATTGATTTATTTTTCTGTGTGTGTGCATGTGTGTGCTGTATGAGTGTTTGTGTTCCTAGATCTGTATATACATGTGCATATGGGTGTATGTGCAGGTACGTGCTTGTGAAGGCAAGAGGTCAATACTGGGTGTCCTCCTCTATTGTTCTCCAACTCATTTTTGAGAAAGAAATCTTTCACTGAATCTGGATCTAACTGACCCAGTTAGATTGTAAGACCAGCAATTTCCAGAGAGTCTCTTGTCCTTATGTCTCTACTGCACCACCCTTTGGTTATAGACAGGTGTCGATATACCAGCTTTTCATGTGAATGTTGGAGAGCTTAACGAAGGTGCTCATGTTTGAATAGCAGTCACCTTACTGACTGAGCCATATCTTCAATCCATAGAAATGTTCTTAACAGAGAAAATGTATAAGATTAGTAAAAATTAGTTTGAATAAATCCTTGTCACTATTAATTTAAAAATAAACAGAAAGAAACCTTGGTATTTAGGAAATATTGATTTATCTTCTGTTACTTCATTTAAAACTAATATGAGATTTATTTATGTTAGTTATTACTTTTTTATTATATTACATCAAAATCATATGATTTAACTTTTCTTAAAAAATGAGAAAATATGTAATAGATGTGAAATAAATAGAAACAAATTCATCATCTGATTTGTAGTATTTCTCTTTTTTCAAAGAATAAATTGCCTTCTTTTATGGTTCATGCTGTTTTTCATTTAAGATATGGAAGGTTATCACTAAATGAAACTATCTGGGATTTCTGCAAATTGTATTCAGGACATAAAATCTTTCAAAATCTTTCAAGGACATTATGAATCATGCACTCTAGGGGCTGTACTTCAGAGCTCACTTTAATATAATACAAGCTCTAGTGAGTAAATGGCAGAAGCTATTTTGAATTTGGGTGTGTCATTTCTCAAAAAGGATTTTCTGCATGTTCACACAGGCTTGCTCTGTCTATTTAGAGATCCATATGTACACAGGTGAGTGGGTGAATGGATACAGCTTTGCAAATAGCTACAACATCTGTTCAAACAACATATTCTCCATTTCCATTAATGAAGTCACACTCTCTGGTTATGTATTACAGATGTGACAAGTTTAGTAATACTCTTTTCCTAACTTCTTTTTCAAGTATCACCACATAGCACATTGCTGTGTTGAATTAATTTTTGTTGTTTCTTTAAATATTTTATTGACTTTTTTGTATTTTATATGGCTCATATTAATCGTCTTCACAATCCTTCCTTCATTAGCACCATCTCAATTCTCCACCCAGATTTCATGTGTTATATCACTTAAGTTAAGGCCTGTCAAGTCCGGTTGTCAGACATCCCTCAGTACAAGTTCATCCACTGGGGTATAGTCAACCTATCTAGATGTATTCACTTAAACATCATTTCTTACTTGCCCAGCAGTAACCAACTGCCAGTAGGTCATGGCTAAGGTTGGAGCCTGTTGTCCATTTCCAGAGCTGTATGTTGTTGTTGTTGTTGTTGTTGTTGTTGTTTGTCTGTTTGAATTTGCACAAGTCATGTGCATGCTGACACAATTCCTATTGGTTCACATGAGCAAGGTCCTATGAGCCTGGAAGAATCTGTTTCCATATGGTCATGTATGTATTCTCTTGGATCTTACAACTGTTTCCTCTGCCTCTTATGCAATGGTCCCTAAGCCCTGAGTGGGTGAAGTTTAATATAGAAGTCCTATCCATGGAATTACACTTTTCAAACTCTTGTTCTCCATGTTTTGGCAATTTGTGGCCTTTTGTGTTCATTGACCTCTGTTGAATGTGGGAGTTTAGTTGATGAAAGTTGAGAGGTGCAGTAGTATTCTCTCTACCACTTATTTCACTAGGTCTTGGGAACCTCAGATGTAGAAGTTATATTGTAGTTGTGTCACTTTGGCTTGGGCATTTCAGAGACACTTATTCTCTGTGTGTGACCAGCTGGGTACTCTGTGGATTATCTTTTTTGTTGCAAAACAAGCTTCTTTGATGAGTGGTGGCTGGCATATATGTCTATAAGTAAATTGATCCATATTTATCATACAGCAAGAAAGTAAATTTGTCTAGAGATGTCACATCCTTAGGGGTTTCTGTAGTACCTATGTCATTTACAGCTGTGTTTGGCTGCTGATAATACCACACATGGGTTCCCTCCCATTGAGTGGGCTTTAAGTACAATTAGGTAACTGTTGATTACCCAAGATAAAAATGTCACTACTACACCAATGCCAAATGCTCTTCCAGTCACTGTTGTGGTTTTTATGCCTTAAAGCTGGGGTTGGACCACTGATAGATGCTCTCCCTTACCAGCTTGCATAGTCCTCCAAAGCTATGAGAGTTACCCTTCCAAAAAGAAAGTGACTTCCATGTCAGTTCCATCTCCATTTTGAGGCTTGCTTTTGGCTTGGTGTACAAGTTATAGTTGAGCCGTAATCCCAGTACATGGGAAACAGAGTCAATAAGATTGTCCTAAGTTTGGAGCTACCTCAGATACATTGTGATTTCCAAGCAAGCATGGACCACAAAGAAAAGACCTCTCTCAAAAGGAAAATAAATTGAAGGATATTTGCAGGTATATCTCTTTCTTATTTTATTTTAATATGAATGTTTTAATAGCAACTGGTTTAGACATACTATATTGCATATTGTTGCTAGAACTTATTATACTCAATTAAACTAGTTTTATTGGTTTTACATGAAGGATGCTTGTACTCACAAATTATCACTTATTGTTAAAAAAATGAAAACAAAACAAAACAAAAAAGCAGAGAAAGATGCAGAAAACTTATGGCAGAATACATGGTCTGGGATGGGTAGGGATGGGGTGGGGGGAAGGGAAGGGGATACATGCCTGAACAGAATTGGAAAATGATGTATGAAATACACAAAGTATCAATTAAAAAAAATAATAAAAAAATATCTAGCTACAAACATGTACCAAACATCTTTCAACCCACATAGTTTTCATATTAAAATAATACTATTTCTCAGAAATTGAACTGTGTAATTGCTTGATAAATATATTTTAATAGTTTTGGCAATTTTGCATACATTAGTCAAAAGGTATTAATTGGACTCTCCAAACCCTCTGGGTTACAGTTGCTTCAATTGTTAGAGTTCACAAGCTTAGCATTCTTCACAGACTCTTTTACTTTTATTTTTTATTGAGCGTATTTCATACAACATTTCTTAATCAAATTTAGACTCATTCCCCCGTCCATACCCACCCCTCATACCCCCCACCCCCTGACAGAGCTCATGGATTCTGTCATACATGCAAGTCCTGTCTTGCATCTTTTTCTCAGTCTTTTATAACCTTTTCGATGCACAAGTTTACTGTTTTGGTAAGTTCCTTGAATAGGTTTTTCTCTGTCTTTTTCGTTCCCTTTGATTTTATATTATTTCAAAATATGCATATATACACTCCACACATAAATCAAAATTACAAAATCTGAAAATAAACTATAAATTAATTCCAAAACACATTTAGAGATTCACATTTTAACAGTAGAATTGCATGCAGGTAAAAAGAAGTATAACTTTCCATTCTTTTTTTTTTTTTTTTAGAAAAGAATACATGAGGGTCGGAGAAATGGCTCAGCAGTTAAGAGTGTCACCTGTTGCTGCAGAGGACCCAGTTTCAATTCCAAGCACCCACATGGCAGCTAAGAAGCGTCTTTAACTCCAGTTCCAGAGGAATCTGATGCCTTCTTCTTACCTCCCCAGCATTGCATAACACAGGTGCACCAACCTACATGCAGACAGTACACTTATACACATAAATTTTTTTAATTAAAATAAAAAAAGAATATGAATATATATCTTCCACCCATATATGGAAATTACAATGTGTGAATAAAAGTGGTAGGTTAATTCTAGACACCATTAAGAGATTCACATTATAATAGCACAGTTGCTTTCAGATTCAATGAAATATAATAATAAAGTTGCTCAGTTTGTCTGCCAACCAGGGATTTGGTGTTACCATCCACAAGTGAGGGAAATCATTAATTTATTTTTTTCTGAGACTGTGTTGCTTCAATTAGCATAATGGCTTCGAGTTCCATCCATTTACCTGCAAAGCTCATGATGTCATCTTTCTTTA
This sequence comes from Rhizomys pruinosus, assembly GCA_009823505.1. Taxonomy (NCBI): domain Eukaryota; kingdom Metazoa; phylum Chordata; class Mammalia; order Rodentia; family Spalacidae; genus Rhizomys; species Rhizomys pruinosus. The sequence continues at coordinate 357,406 of VZQC01004282.1, forward strand.
TGCTGCATAGAACTCCATTGTGTAGATGTAACACATTTTTGTTATCCAGTCATCAGTTGAGGGGCATTTGGGCTGGTTCCAGCTCTTTGCTATTGTAGACATTAGTAAAAGTCACAGGACAAGTTCAGTGAGATTGGTGAGAAACTCTTCCTGATGACAGTATGAGGAAAAGGGTGAATGAAAAGCATGGGAAACTGCTCTGTTCAAAGAAAGATGCATGAGCAATTGAATGAAGAAGACATAGAACTCAGCTGCAGAAGGAAACAGACAAGGAACAAAAGAAGCAGCAGGAGCTTTCTCACTTTGACTTGGCAGAGATGGTACAAAAGGTGATGAGATGTTGTACCATGCAATATGCAGGGTGTCCAGGGCTTACACTATTACTGCAGCTCAATAACAGCACAATGAAATCAAGAACTCAGTGAAAAGGCTCAGGATTATGATGCACCATGGAAGCTGGCTGGAACAATCAAGAGACAGTTATTGTTCATGCCTCTTCAAATCAATATCTCATGACTGTAGGACAGTACCTCAACACTGACTGTTGCGATAATTTATATGGAAATAGAAAATAGAAAAATTCAGAGATATCACTCCATATCTTTCCAAACTTCCCACAGTTTCCTGCTCCATGCTAGCACATTCCAGTTACAAATAAAGTCCATAGCCTCCCAGAGGTAGCCATCTATGATTCTTGTTGGGAAGGACTGGAGTAAGAGATATGATTTTCTATTTTTCCAAGATTCTGTTTGTCACATGAAAAGCAACAAGGAAATACATAAAATAATCATTTGAGGGGCTGGAGAGGTGGCTCAGCAGTTAAGAGAACTGACTACTCTTGCAGAGGACTCAGGTTGGAATTCCAGCACCTACATGGTTAACAACAGTCCTTACCTCCAGTTCTAGGGGATCTGATACCTTCTTCTGAACTCCATAGGCATTGCACAACATGGTTGCAATTACACACATGTAGGCAATGCACTCATTAAATATAAATAAATAAATAAATAAATAAATAAAAATTTCAAGGATCACTTGAGTGTCATGTGTGTAATAAAATAGTGTAAATTTATAAAACAATCTAAAAAAGTAATTAAAATCCTATCAATTCTAATTCATGTGCATGAATTTGACATTTGGAGCCCTTCATATGCTCTTGTTAATGTTTCCAAGAATTGTAGAGCAAGAGAAAAAGTTCTTTGAAAAAAACATGTATTTCTATTAATAGTGTGTTGCTATTACTTTTAATAAATTATTAAGACTGTGAGAAAAAAAATCACCATTTCGTTTTCTTTATGTAATACTTTTATTGATGTTTTGTGTATTTCAAACATCATTTCTTAGTTCAGTTTAGACATATTCCCCTTTCCCTTCCTGCTTCCCCATCCCAGATAATGCACTCTTCCATAACTATCCTGCATCTTTCTCTCAGTCTTTTATGTTTAGGAATTCACATTTTCCTCCTTTAATTTTATATTACTCTAAAATATGCATACATACTTTCCACTCATATACAGTAATTATAGAGTTTGAAAGTAAGTGGTGGGTTGATTTTAGAGCCTGTTAAAAGATTTATAACAACATAGTTGCTTTCAGATAAACAGAAATATAACAATAATGTTGTTCAGCTTGCCTTTCCTCTGGGGATTTGGTGTTAGCATCCACAAATGAGGGAGACCATTAGCAGCTTGTTTTTCTGGGACTCTGTTACTTCACTTAGCATAATGGCTTTGAGTTCCATCCATTTACCTGAAAATTTCATGATGTCATCTTTCTTTACTGCTGAGTAGTACTCCATTGTGTAGATGTACCACATTTTTGCCATCCACTCATCAGTAGAGGGGCATTTGGTTTGCTTCTAGCTCTTCACTATTGTGAAGAGAGCTGCAATAAACTTGGCTGTCCATGTATCTTTGCAGTAGGATGAGTCTTATGGCTATATACCCAAGAGTAGTATGGCTGGGTCAGGTGGTAGGCTCATTTTGAGTCCTTCAAGTGTTTTCCACACTGCTTTCCATAATGGATGTACAAGTTTACATTCCCACCAGCAATGGATGAGTGTTCCCCTTTCCCCACAACCTCTCCAGCATTCGGTGTTTTTTGTGTTCTTGATCTTAGCCAGTTGTATCAGAGTGAAATGATATCTGAGAGTGATTTTAATTTGCATTTCCTTAATTATTAATGATGTTGAACACTTTTAAGATATTTATCAGCCATCTTTACTTCCCCACTGGTGAAGTCTCTATTCAGCTCTTTATTCCATCTTTTGAGTAGGTTGTTTTCTTCTTTGTTTTTTGAGTAGTTTATATATTCTTGACATTAATGCTCTGTCAGATGAATCACTGGTGAAGATTTCCTCCCACTCTGGGGGTTTTCTCTTTACTTCCTTGATTGTTTCTTTTGCTGTATAAAACCTTTTGAGTTTGATGAGTTCCCATTTGTCAACTGTTGACCTTATTTCCTGTGCAGCTGTTGCCTGATTTAGAAAGTCTTTTCCTACACCTATGTCTTGTAAGTTGTTACCATGGAGTCATTGAGGTGCCAGTGAGGCAGGGAGGACCTGCCTTGAGTCTTGGGGGGATCGACACCTGCCCAGCTTAGGCTCCAGACAGGTGCATGGTGTCAGTAAGATGCTGGTGAGGGAAGGTGGACCTGCCATTTCATTTCTAAGTGACAAAATGGACATAGAGACATACTAGTTAGATTTTTTTGTCACTATGACAAAATAAATGAGAGAAGAATTTAAAGAAAAAAGACTTACTTTGGCACACTCTTACAAAGGCCTCAATCCATAGTCAGCTGGTTCAATCGTTGTGGGCCTGTGTTTGAGGAAGGAGATCATGGTGACAAGAATCTGTGGCAGAGCAAATTTGCTCACCTCATGATGGCCAGAAATCAGAGATGGGGAGAGAATGGGATAGGGACATGGCCTACCTTTCAAGGCCTCCAGTAGTCTACTTGTCTGCTTGTCTGCACCACTACTTTCTACCACCTTCAAATGAAGTCATCATACTAAGAACCCATTAAGCAATTGACAGCTATTTAGGATACATACCAAGATCCAAGCAGCCTTCAGTAACTCCACCAGCTGGAAATCAGTACTTTAGTATAGGAACGTTTTGGAGGACACTTCAAATATTGAAGCAATTGTCATACCTAAACACTTCATGTTGTTCATTCAATTCATAAGTGCTGAATTCTTCTATTCATCATGGATATAAACATAGCTTTCTTGTTTTAGGGCAACTGGAAGTCAAATACTGCTCCCATGCTTCACTGTCTGTGATAGTTGACAACTGGTTTTAGTTCAGCTTTTTTTGCTGCCTTCACAGAATGCTTGAGACTGGAAGATTTATAAAGAGTAAAGATGTGTCTCTCAACTCTCATTAATGAAACTGCCTCATGCATCAGAGGACCATGAGCAGAGAAGGCCACAAATTGCCAAAGCATAAAGAATCAGAGTCTGCAAAGTGTTGATCCCCAGACAGGTCTCGTGTATTAAATTTCATTCACTCAGGGTTCAGAGACCATTGCAGAGGAGGGGTCAGAAAGTTTGTAAGAGCTAGGGTAGGAAGTGGTGCATAACCAAATAGAAAGAGAGTCTTACAGGTTCCTGGGACCGTGCTCATAGGAACCTACAGAAATTGTGTCAGAACCAAACAGAAAGAGAGTCTTACAGGTTCCTGGGACCGTGCTCATAGGAACCTACAGAAATTGTGTCGACATTCACAAGACCCATGAAAACTCAGTCTGACAAAAATCCAACAGAGAACTGAGGAACTGGGCATCAGGCTTTAGCCAAAGAACTGTTGGAAGCTGATTACTGCTGGGTGAGGGAAAGTCGATCTTCTTTAAGGGAGTGACTCTAGATAGGATGACTAGAGTCCAGGGGATAAACTTGCACTAAGGGACAACTGGGTACACTAGATTGCATGCATTCTGTCATTTATGTTAAGGCCTATCAAATCAAATTTGTGACAACGGTCTCTTTATATAGCTACTGTCTAGTTTCACCTATTGAAATTATATACCACTCCACAATAAATGCCTATCTCATATAAACATATATACATATGTAGTCTTTCCACTGAAATCCACAAGGACCAGGCAGTTGAGATCAATATTTTTGTCTCACAACAAATCTTTATCTTCCTCACTGCCTTAACTCATTTTACTCTTCACATTCAGAACTATTCTGAATACCCATCTTATCAGCACATATTTTTCCGGGATAGAGGATGGAAAAATATTTCTTGAACATTTTATCCAGTGAGTTAAAATTGAGAGTCCATGGAGACATATCCATGTTGGGGGGCTAGAGAGCTGTATCAATGGTTTACAGAGCTTGCAACTTTTCTTACTGCCTCTGGTTCAATTTACAGCACTCATACCAAGTGGTTGATGAATACCCATAACTCTAAGCTCTAGGGAATCTAACACCCTCCTCTGGCCTCTGTGGACACCCACACAAATGTGTCCTCCACTCATACACACACAGGTACAGGTAAATAAAATTAAGGTAACAAGATAAACTCTCCCGCCAAACATTTCCTCTTTGCTATGGTTTGATGCCCCTCAAAGGTCTACATATAAAATTTTGGTCCTCAGAATGGCAGTATTGGCAGATACTGTTGATCTTTAAAAATCAGCCCAATGGGATGCCATTAGGTCATTGTGTACACCTCCCTGAATGGGATTGTGGAGTCTCAGCCTGTGAATTTTCTCCCCTGTTTTCTGGTTGAAGATGCATGAGCACTTGGACCTGTTCTCCTGTTAGGAAACAATGATTCTTTGATCTCACTGGACGCACAAAAATTGGGCTTATCTCATCTTGGACTTGAGCTTTCAAAGCTGAGGGAAAATATTCTTTACTTTACTTCATATGTAGCCTGCAGTACATATTTTATGACACTGACAAAATTAACAGCCCTACTCTAACGCCTGGTCCATCGGGAACATCTAGAACATCTAGAAAAATCTTGGTTTATGTATAACTGTCACCATGAGTAGGCAGGAAGTAATAATTGTTACTTTAAAAGAGGCCAAGAATACTTATATTACAGTGTTAAATACAGTCCTGAAAATTTAGGAGTTATATTGCTGTATGTCAAAATTAATGTTAACTAGACTTAATGGTGGCTAAAGCATAATACTTTAACAAATAAATAGCAGGGTTAAATATCACCACTATCAGTTCTCTGTGGCTATATCTTCCTCACGTAATGTTATTGTTTGTTTGAATTATAGAGAAGTTTCCCATTTCAAATATCTTTGGGCTATGTTGAAACTTGTGTGTAGAGATTCAAAATTGTAGGAATTGTTCCACTTAGGAAAAACTAACTAACTTATGATATTTCTTGAATCTCAAGGCTTGAAAGAATTATTGCAATTAATTTATAGTTGACTACAATATCCATACAATCTAGCCATAATTACATCACAGTGCTGCAATCAACAGCTGTCAAGTAAACTAAATGCTAATAAATCTGTGATTACACATTGTTAATTTGATGTTTCATTATTTCAAGAGATTCAAGATACTCATGAATGATACAGGTACCATAGATATCTTATCTACCCAACTGGATGACCATGTGAAAGAGTGATTGAAACTGAACAGATGTCTGTAGACCGTACTAATGACCAAACAGACAGTTCCTATGACAACTGTGTCATTGATCACAACAGAAAGCCCACGTTGCAAATATAAAGTTAATTCTGCTTAGGATCTGCAACATTAATGATGAACTGTATTTTGGTCTCTCTTCAGCTAATTGCTTTGTGGCTTGCATTAATTGTAGGTCTTTTAGTAATGTAATTACTCTGCTATAAGAGCAGAGCTTCATTAGAGTTTGAGAATGATTAAAATACAATCTACTCTCCAGCCTTTGATTGAAAATCAAATGGAGGTAAATATACAGAGGACAAATGTAACCTTAGACTCTTGTCTTTGAATCCTGACTAACCAAGGGCAAATAATTTGTGAAATCACTTCATATCTCCTTACTACATATTTCTCTTTTTTTGGCTTTTTGAGACAGGGTCTCCCTGTAGCCCCAGCTGTCCTGTAACTTGCTCTGTAGACCAGGCTGCCCTTGATACATATTTCTTAAAATTTAAAATTAATTAATTAATTTGTATGCGTGTGTCTATGTCTATGTTTGTGTCCGGTGTGTGTGTGTGTGTGTGTGTGTGTGTGTGTGTGTGTCCCTTCCTGAGTTTCTAAATACAGAAGTACCCCCAACTGCACATTAGGTGCAGATCTCAACAACTAGCTCTCTCCTGCCACCTTGTGGGGATTAAACTCAGGTCGTCTGGCCTGTGCCAGCACCTCTACCTGCTTAACCATCTCACCTGGCACATGTTACATTCTATTAATATTTAGAACATGGCACCTTTTTTACACTTAAGTCTGGAATTTGCATTTAATTGTAAGTATTGGTCTACATACAGTTGTTTTCTATCTATTTGGATGCCAGTTGCTGCAAAGAGGAAAGGGAAGAGACTTGAACATCAGACACTAGTTATGGTGTTACACAGGTTCTTCTTCTACTACTATGTAGAAACAGGCCAATGGATTAAGGCAAGAAATCAGCTTCTAAGCTCTATTAATTTATAGCCCACCGTAATATGGTACAGTGACGCTGATCTGCAGCTTAGAATAAACAGATTTGGCCAGCCTTGCTTTTATAATGTCTCCTAATTAGTTCTTTGAGGAATTTCAAAGATCAAGATGTCAAATGCTTCTTAGCTCTTGTCTTTCTTTTTACAAATAAAGTAGATGTTCCCTTGAGCTTCTGACTAGAGAGGTAGAAAACAGAAAAGAAAGGTAAAGTGCCTTAATATGTAGCTAGCTAACAGTGCCTTAAAGCATGCCATTTATATTCTTATTGGCTACTTGCCATGAAAATATCACTACACAGTGTTTGCCCTCACAGAATTTATAGACCTAAAATGAAAGAGTTGTGCAGAACTATTCACATTTGTAATAACAGCCCAATCAAAATAAAAGTGTGTCATTTCTCTTTCTCACTGTGTTGCTGGCAGACATAATGCTTAAAATGCCTAAAAAAATTCTAAAAGGAATGTACACAGGATCTGAGAACACAAAAGTGTAAAGGGGAAATACAGGAAGGATACAAAAGCCACAATACCAGGGATTTGGTAAAATGTAAGTGGTCAAGGGCAGAAATGCTACTGGATGATTCATGGAAAAGTAAAGCCACGCTTGCTTCTTAGCGCCCATCTCTCTGAAGTGACTTTTTCAGACTTTTCTCAAACGCTGGAGATACAAAGTGCTTCCTATTCCTGTTATCATAATTGTGCTCTTAAAAATAAGCCATTTTCTTAGCTTTCCCTTTCTGCCTCTACATAAGGTCATGCTTGCTTGTAAGACTAGGATTACTATCTGTTATAAAGAAATAAAATATAATAAACATCAACAAAGTCAGAAAACTCAACAAATGTGACGAATGCTTCACAGAAACATACCCAAGTAAACTGTTTCCTCTCGGCAGATTAGGACAGCCATAGAAAAATGCTTCTATTCCCAAGATGGAAATTTCTTAGTTTCATAAGCCCTGCTTCCTACTTTCTCTCTGCCATCCCAGCATGTCTGAGCTTATCCTGAATTTAACACATAAATATAAATGTATTCAAATTAATTTTGTTCTTTCTCCATTGCCTCACTTTTATTTCTGAAAATTTCAAGATTGAAAATCATTCTTTCCTTTGGTCATGCAACTTAAAAATTTAAAGAGATGAAATTCCATATCATTATACTATGAATTAACCCATGTCAAATGGACAGTAGAGAAAGGTAATCTACTAGAAATATTAGAACCATACTATGAGACAATTTCAGTTCTCTTATAATGTTAACTGATTTGCAAGCTACTGTGTATCCATGAGCTGACAAGTATTATTATAGGAAAATGACAGTGAAGACCTGAAATATATAAAAAGAAAAAATATATATATATATATATATATATATATATAAAAATTTCCTGGAGCATACAACTCAAGACAGACAGTAAACTGGTTAGTTACTTTTCCTATAGCCACAGATTTAAAAAAAAGTAGGTTGTGTTATAGACTAATATCAATGAAATACCAGCTAGCAGAACCAGCACACTAGGGGAATATGGTGACAAGACACCTAAACCTATGCCAGACTAAGCACTATTGGCAAGTGCTAGCAGTGCCCATAGAGACATAAACCAAGATACATGAGAAACTGGATTTGTGATGTGTGTGGAGTAGAGAGAATATAGACAATTTCTCATGGACGAAATAGTGAGATGGAAGAAGAGATTTAGTTTCACCTAACTAGAGGTGGTGCAAAAGTCAGTGTGTAGAATTATGCAGAGTAGGGGCTGGAGAGATGGCCTAGCGGTTAAGAGCACCGACCGCTCTTACAGAGGACCCGGGTTCGATCCCCAGCACCCACATGGCGGCTGAGAACCGTCTGAAGCTCCAATTCCAGGAGAACTCCAGTTCCAGGGGAATCCGAGACCCTCTTCTGAACTCCGCGGCGTTGCACGACACGGGTGCACAGACTTGCATGCAGACAGTACATTCATACACATACAGAAATAAATAAAAATTAAAAAAAAAAGAATTATGCAGAGTAAAAGAATTTTACTCATAATGCCTCCACAGCATACACATTAATTACAAAGAAAATACTGGCAAACTGTATTCATCCTATGAAATATTACCAAATAACTGCACTGTGTTAAACAATGTGAATTTTAGGAAATAAAGTAAAGAACAAAGTGCTATATGCCAGGCTGAACTAGAATAAATACAGTCGCTAAAAGATCAATAAGTATTGTATGTTTGGGAACATTATCTGCATGTAGTACTTTTCTGATATTTATTATGTATGCTAATTTTGTACGATAATGAACCTCTTTGTCAGGAGGAACACACAGAGCTTTGTGAATCCAAGGGCTGCTTAGTCTCAATATTTACCACCAAACTGTGTTTAGAGTAAAAAAGGATATAATAAACATAGGAAAGTTTTAATAACTTGGTGACTTGAGTATAAATGAATCATTTAAAATTTTGTAACACTTTAGTTTTAAGTCCAAAGAAATGTTACAGATCACAAAGATCTAGTCATTAAGCAATTTAAAAACAAGAATTCAGATATGTAGAAGCAGAGATAGGAACTACTTTCTAGAAACAAAAAGAAACCACAATCTCAAAACCAAAAGGGTGTTATCAAGAATACATTTTGTTATTAGTGCTGGAAAGTAACTAAAGTTCATTTTCAAAAACAAAAAAGAATGACTGGCTTTGGAGAGATACTGGAGTTCTTCACAGAATCAATGGACAGGATATAGAACCCAGCGAAGTCTCCTAGTGCCTGAAAATGACAAACTACTCTGAGAAATTTGCTAGCACCTTCACTTGTCTTATCTTCTGAGCACATTGCTCTTTTCACTATATTTTTATAGCATAGGGATGGACATTGATTTAACTGATATTGTTCACTCACTAGACAGTCTCTTTTAACTTTGTTTTTCTCTGTCTTTGCTTTAAGACAATCTCTCTCCATAGTCCATATTGGCCTTGAACTCAAGATCATCCTACCTCATTCTCCCAAGTGGTAAGATTGCAGATAGTTTCACCTGTTACAGAGAGAATCAGGTTAGGTCATGTATCTGGTCTTAGCTAGTAGAAGTTGAAGTCAGCAATACTGTGATTGACAGCTGCACATTCATGTAGCTGCAATGTTGAAGGAGCAAATTCCTAAAGGTAGGCAGAAAATACACAATGCAATATACTGCTACAAGCAGGACAGTGGCTTGAATGCAGAGCCATCCTAACCCCACATCAACAGTGAGCCTTCATTGATTTTTGAAAATATTAATGAAAGACAACATAAAATGCTTAGTATAATTAGGGAACCATTTGCCAGCATATGATAGATAGATTAATATTGTAGATGTCATCGGTGATTTGAAAGATCCAATGATTTCAGGGGAAACTGGCAAGCAAATTTAAAATAGTTTTCCACAAGAAGGGTAATTCATCTTTAGATGGAGATAAATATTTAAGACCTAGCTCTTTATACAGTATGAAATATGCACATACATGATGATATGTTGCAAAAATGACATCAGTAATAGAGAGCTTAAAGGACAACTTGAAATGCAGGACTGGGATTGGTAGAGAGAAGATCACAGCCCTGGTGCATAGTTTCAAGCATCAAATGGAGGTTTGGAAAGGCATTTGTTCATCACTCTGCATTCAAAATCCTGCACATTGCCTGGCACGTGCCATATACCCAACAAATGTTCCTTAAATGAATGAACTCTGAATTGTAAAACTCCTGTACAGCTCTTCCTGCTGGTATTTCAGATGATCTAATTACAGGAGTTTTTCTCTCTGGACTGAAACTTGGAACTGCATATGGCTAAGGTTGACCAATTTCTGTCTCATATCAATTAAACCTTGCATGGATTTTTACTCAAATGCAGTCATTAATGAGCAGATGCCCAGGGCAATGATAATTATGATGATAATGCACTGCCCTTACACCATCGTCCTTATCCATGGAAACCTGAGTGCTTTACCAACAGTAATTATCATAGCACTTATGGGAGATAGGAACATATAATTAACACCATTTACAGACAAAAGTGGAAAAAGAGAAGGATTCAACAATCAGCCCAGAGAGATCTATCAACTGTCATTTATTATTTTAAATTATCTACTGACAACATGATTACTCAAAAATAATGAATAACTTATATCTAACTATTTTGCTAAAGAAAAAAAAAACCAATAGGATATATAGATAAAGAGAAGAAGAGATATAAATAGAGGTAGAGAGAAGTGTGCCAAGAGGGATTGTATCACATGGTACGCATCTCAGACCGAAAACCCCACAGTCTGCTGTGTGGAAGCCAGAGGCCCAGGAAAGGCAACAGTGCAGTTCCAGGGCAAGTTTCAGGGGAGCTGATGGCATTAAGTGCTCATCCGAGGCTGGAGTGCTGATCATCAGGGTGCTGATGTCTGAGAACAGGAGTAGATATTTGGTTCAGGTCAAAAACGAAGCAATTTGCCTGCCAGTCTTTTTATTCTATCTAGGGCTTCATAGTACTAGGGGAGAACAACAGTATTGGTGGTGGTGATCTTTTTATCTTTTCGTTTTTGTTTTTTTTTTTCAGTGATTCTATTAGTGATTCTTATACTACTCTCCTGGAAACACCGTCCAAGGTCCCCAAAATAACATTTTACCAGATATCTGGTCATCCTTTGACCTAGTTAAATTGCCACATCACATGATCAAATCTCTTTTGGGGGTGAGACCAACCTAAATTCTTACACAAATTGGTGGTTAGCCTACCATCTAAGAAATCACATATCTCCTAATTGTCTTCTGTATGTTTCCTTGGATCACTTAAATGTAGACTAAAATAACTATTCTGTTCTCAGGAGGAAATGTTGATTTTGTCCCCCTTTAAAAGGGGGACAATCAAAGTCTTTCCTTTTATTCCTTACTCATAAAATAATTACCTAGATATTCATATCTGTCTTTATATATTTCAATGTATCTGAAGAACATCTGAGTTATGTTTCATCAACCAGATAAGTTTATGCTGGATTTGATTTGATAGAGTTTCTATAGATTGAGCTGAAAGTCACCATTGGCTTGTTGTACAGATGTGTATATATTTGTGCTTGTAGTTTGGAGGGCTACCGAGCATCTCGTTCTCCTATTGTTAAGAATAAAATATAAATACTTGCACAAAGGTATTTTCCATTTTTTGTTTGGTGTACATGTATGTGTGTGTATGTCTGCATATGTGTAAGTATACATGTATGTGTGGATGGGGAGGCCTCAGGTTGATGGTAAGAATCAGCTCTGATCACTTTTCTATCTTGGTCACTGAGGCAAGGTCTCTCAATTAAAACAGAGATTGCAGATATGGCTGGTGTCACTAGCTAGCTTGCTCTGGGGATCCCCTGTTGCCCTGTTCTGAAGCTGGGGAACATAACATTTCTGAAGCCTCTGTGTATCTGAACTCCAATGCTCACTCTTGGAATGTAATTGTTTTAACTTATGAACCCTCTCTCCAGGCCTAAGTATATATTTGACAAATTGAAAATACCAAATGGATATAAAGAAAATATAAAATTATTAAACAGTCTAAAGTAAAATTGTTAATAGTAGAACTACTTTCAGGTATGAGTTATTGTACTCAAATCAAACACTTTAATGAAAATTATCTTTATTTTTTAGTTTACTTATACTGTATTCACCTTACTATTGGACTTTATGTAGTAACAAAATGATAGAAACAAGTTAGTTATTCAGCTTCAAGTTCACTAAAGGCAAATATATCCCAGAGTTCTTAAAAAGAGTAGAATTTTCATTTTGTCCTACTGGTTGTAATTGCATGATCTCTTCATCCTGACCCCTGCTTTTCCTAGGCTATTGAATCAGATCAGTTGTCTTTGGCTTAATTGGCTTTTGTGGCTGGGGGGGGTGGGGGACAGTTATCCACCCAGCTGGTAAAAAAGGTAGGGTTGTGTGAGTCTTGAGATCTGAGATCTCCTGAGACCAACTGAAGTGCAGGTACCTGAGCGCTGGCTAAAGAGCACCCCCCTCCCAGGGATTACTTAACTGGGATTACGAAGGCATCTGAAGGAGGCAAGCAAAGCAAACCTTCAACACAGTGAAGAGGCATTTAGGACTCATATTGGAATACAGGCAAGGAGAAGCCCATATGCCAGGAACAGTAAGAAAAGACAACACGGGAAAGTGGCAGGATAATTCTGCACCAAGCTCTATCAAACCTATGGAAGATTCCTACAGTGGGATCCCCCTGAGGATGGCTCAGGACACAGATATCAGAAAAACAACTGGGAATATATTTAAAGAACTACAAGATTATAAATAGCAAATCAAAGAACTAAGAAAAGAGAATGAAGAACTCAAGAAGGACCTAGAGAGAGAGAGAATGACAAACTCCGGAAGGATGAAGAAACAATGAAAAGATCCCATGCTGAAAAAGATAAGGAAACCAGCGAAGCAAAGAGCTATAGGAAGAGATTGAGAAGCTCCAAAAAGAAGTAGAAACACTAAAGAAATCAGAAGAGGAAATGAAAAAGGAAATCAAGCACTCATCCAATCAAGATGAAAGGAATGGAAAAAGCCTCAGAAGCAGAACGGAGGAAACAGAACAAAGAATATTAGACCTGGAAGATAACACAGAACAACTAAAAACCTCAAGGAAAGATTATGAAAATTTTAAAAATACACAAAAGTGGAACAACCGGGAACTGTGGGACACTATGAAAAGATCAAACCTCCACATCATAGGAACAGAGGAAGGAGAAGAATCCCAAGAGAATGGTATAGATCAGATCTTCAACAGAATAATAGATGAAAACTTCCCCAAACTAAAAAAAGACAAACCAATACAAATACAAGAATCACATAGAACTCCAAACAGACGAGATCAGAAAAGAAATTCTCCATGCCACAGCATAGTTAAAATGCTAGACACCCAAAACAAAGACAAAATCCTTAAAGCCACCATAGAAAAACAGCAAGTGACCTATAAGGGGAAACCTATCAGAATAACAACGGACTTCTCACAGCAAACGATGAAGGCAAGAAGAACCTGGAGCAAAGCATTCCCAGTGTTGAGGGACAATGGATGCCAGCCCAGGTTACTATACCCAGCAAAAATGTCAATCATAGTGGAAGGAGAGAGGAAAATCTTCCATGACATAAGCAAGTTTAAAGAATCACATGTCCGAAAACCAACCATTCAGTAGAATATCTAGAAGAAATTCAAGGGACAGAAGAAAGGAGCAACCATCCCCAGCAGCCTAGATAAGAGAAAATCAATAAAAACATAACTGCAGAAGTGAGAAACCTAAAACAAAACCACACATGTGATAATAAGGCAAAAGGAAGAAAACCCAAACCTATCAGTTTTTTTCATAAAACCTTAAATCTAAGACTAAATTCCCCAATCAAAAAGACATAGACTGGGAGATTGGAATTAGGAAATAGAATCCATCATATGCTGTCTACAAGAAAACAATCTTACTTCAAGACAGGCACCACACCTTAAATGTGAAGGATGGAAAAAACTATTCCAAGAAAATGGTACCAAAAAGAGCGCAGGTGTGCTTTTTTAATATCAGACCAAATAGACTTCAAAGAAATCAAGAGGAAGACAAAGAAAGGCAATTAATTTTTATCAAAGGAACAATTCCCCAGAAGTTCCCCAAATATGAACTATATATGCCCCCAAACTCGGTGCCACCAAAATTTATAAAACACTTTTCCAGGACCACCAAGTCACACACTAACCCCAGTACACTCACAGTAGGGGACTTCAATACCCCACTGAGTCCTTTGGATAGGTCAAACGGACAAAGAATAAACAGAGAGACATTCTGAACTAGAATGATAATGATACACCAAAATGGAACTCATAGACATCTATCAATATTCCATCCTAATACCAGAGAATACACTTTCTACTCAGCACCCCACAGAACATTCTCAAAAATGGACCACATACTGGGACACAGAAAAACCTCCACAAATTACAAAAAGATTGAAAATATTTCATGCATTCTATCAGACCACAGTGCAATAAAGCTCAACATCAACACCAGGATAAACCCTCTGACTACAAGAACACATGGAGACTAAACAACACTCTCTGAAAATAATGAGTCGGTCAAGGAAGAGATAAAAAAAGAAATAAAACATTCCTGGAACTGATGACAATGACAATACAACACAACAAAACTATGGGATACTTAAAAGCAAGTCCTAAGAGGGAAGTTTATACCCTGGGTGCCTACATTAGAAAAAACAGAAAGAGACAAGAGAATGATCTAACACTCAGCTAAAAGCACTTGAGGAGGCAACAACAGATGAACCCTAAATGCAACAGACACGAATAAATAACAAAAATTCAGCAGAAATCAATGAAAATAGAACAAAGAAAAACCAATACAAAAAATCAATAAATTCCAAAAGTGGTCTTTGGAAGAATAATACAAGATAGACATACCTCTAGCCCAGTTAACAAAAGAACAGAGGACAACTCCAAATCAATAATCTGTGATGAAAGGGAAATATCAAAACAGACAAGATAAATCCAGACAAATCATACCAGGAATACTTCAAAAATCTATACTCTTACTCAAGTTTTGAAAACCTAGAAGAAAGAGGATCGGAATACGAAATCGGGGAATCACCAAAGCTCAACCAAGAAGGAGCAGCACACGAAACAGAACCCAAAATGGACAGAAGAAAGTGAAGACTGTAAGTAAGAGAACCGCACCAACTAAAAAAAGCCCAGGCCCGGAGCGGTTACAGGCAGAGTCTTAGAACAGCTTCGAAAAGACTGACAAAACCTGGGGGGGTGTACTGAAGTAATTTTTTAGAAGGATACAAATGGCAAGGAAGTCTCCCAAATCCTTTTTCTAGTGAAGCCAGCATTCACCTATACCAAAACCAGGGAAAAGCATAAACTAAAAAGGAAATTATAGACCCATCTCCCTTAATGAACACAGCATGTCAAATTCTAAACAGGATTCTGGCAAATCCGCATACAGACCCACATCAAGAGAAATCATCCATCATGGACCAAGTTGGATTCATACCAGACAGATGCAGGGATGGTTCACATACGAAAATTCAAAAAAACATCATCAAACCATCAAATGGAATGAAAGGACAAAAACCACCACATCATCTCAATTGTGCTGAAAAAGGCTTTGAAAAATCCAGCATCCCTTTCATGTTAAAGTCCTGAGAGGAACATTGGTTGAGGGATCATTCCTCACATGTAACAAAGCCATATACAGAAAACCCACACATATCATCCTAAATGGGGAATGACAAGAGAATTCCCCTATTAAGGTAGGAACTCTGGCAAGGTCGCCCCCGTGTCAACCACTCCTCTTCAAATAGTGCTATGAAACCTTACTAGGCAATAAGGCAAGAAAAGGAAATTAAAAGGAGTCTAATGTGGACAAAGAGGAAGTCAAGCTTATCCCTTTTGCTGATGTATGATTGTCTACCTAAGGAATGCTAAAAACTCCACCAGAAAACCTAGAAAATGATTTAACAGCTTTGGTAAAGTGGTCAGGATACAAAATAAACTAGAAAAATCGAATCGGCTTTCTTTACACCCAGAATAAACTACTGGAGAAAGAATTCCAAAGAGACCTTCCCACTCACAATAGCCCTCAAAAAACAATAAAATACCTAGGAACAAACCTAAACAAAGACACCAAAGATCTCTACACACAAAAAATTTAAAACCTTTAAAAAAGAAATGAAGAAGACCTCAGAAGATGGACAAACCTCCCATGGCTCATGGATTGGAAAAAAATTAACATTGTAAAAATGTCCATTCTTACCAAACTCTTGTATAGATTTAACAGCAATCCCAATCAAAATCCCCAAGAGTTTCTTCACAGGCTTGGGGGAAAAAAAAAGTCCTTAAATTCATTTTGGAAAAACAAAGACCCCGAATAGCCAAAAAACACCCGAGCAAAAAACTACACAGGGGGATCTATACCAGATTCAAAACTATACTCAGGGCTACAGTCATAAAAACAGGCTAGGTAAAAAAAAAAAAACCTGTTGACCAATGGAAAAACTTAAGATTTCAAACTGGCAATACAATTTCAGCCATCTCATATTTGACAAGGGGGCAAGAAGACACAATGGAAAAAAGACAGCATCTTCAGCAAGTGGTGTTGGCAAAACTTGGATCACCACTTGTAGAAGAATAATATACCCTAACCTCTCACCCGTACAAAAGTCAAATTCCAGATGATCAAAAAATCCTCGACGTAAAACCCCAAACTCAAGGCAATAGAAGAAAAAGTTGGCCAGCAGACTACAAGACATAGGCATAGGAAAAGAATTCCTAATCAGACAGGCAGCTGCACAAGAATTAAGGTCAACAGTGACAAATGGGACCCATTAAATCCAAAAGCTTCCGTACATCAAAAGAAACAATCAAGGAAGTGGAAGAGAAATCCACAGAGTGGGAGGAAACCTTCACCACAGAAACATCTGACAAAGTATTGATTTCCAGAATATACAAACTACTCAAAAAAAAAAAAGAAGAAAGAATACAAATGACCCACTCAGTAGGTGGGCAAAGAACTGAACAGAGACTTCACAAGTGAGGAATTAGAGATGGCTGAGAAACACCTTAAAGAAGTGTTCAACATCACTAATCATTAAGGAAATGCAAAATCAAAACTACTTTAAGATATTCATCTTACTCCAATAAGACTGGCTAGATCAAGGAAAACAAATGATACCAAGTTGTGAGAGGTTGTGGGGGGGGAAAGGGGAACACTCATCCACTGCTGTGGGAATGTGAACTCATGCCAGCCACTATTGAAAAACCAGTGTGGAAAACCTTGGAAGACTTGGAATGAACTTGCCACCCGACCCAGACATATCACTCCTAGACATGTACCCTCAAGATCACCCCACGCAGAGAACATGCACAGCCATGTTTTTTTTTGACAGCTCTCTTCACGATAGCAAGGAGCTGGAACCAGCCCAAATGCCCCTCAACTGATAAGTGGATAGAGAAAATGTGGTACATCTCCACAATGGATTTCTATGCAGCAGTAAAGAAAGATGACATAATGAGCTTTGCAGGAAAATGGCTGGAGCTAGAGGACATCATGCTGAGTGAAGTAACACCGTCCCAGAAAAACAAACGATGAATGGTATCCCTCATCTGTGAATGCTAGTGCCAATTACCTAGTTGTAAGTATTTCCTGTGCATGGCTCCTTGTGCTTTTGTCCAAAGCAGTTGTGAGTGATGCATATTGGAAACAACAACAACAACAACAACAGAAAGAACTGTATCAAAGAACTGACTGAAACAGTAAACTTCTGCTCAAAACAGTCAACTTTTACATTGAGAATATTGAGAAAGACTGAGAAAGAGATGAAAAGCACGTTTGGCAGAATGCATGAGCTCTGGTGGGGTGGGGGAATGGGGGGACATGGATCTAGATTTGATAAATATATATATATAAATAAATTAATTAAAAAATAATAAAATAAAATTAGGACCCAAATAAACAAATTAATATTCACCATAGAAAAATTAAGTTTGATAAAGAATCAAATTTGAAAAAAAGTGCATTATTTGCTGGCTCTGTCTTTCCAGTGTCCACATGCTATTTCAGGATTTCCAGCTTCTAACAAGACATTGCCTGCCAAAATCACTTCAGGAATCCTGTGATATTATGTTCTGGATCCTCAGGACCATGACAATTAACATCCATAGGATTATGAGAATGATTCCTTCTATTCCAGACTCCATCAATACTGCCACCTATTGAAGGCAAGCTGAGCTTGCTTTTCCCAAGCACTGTGGATGCCATGTCTGCAGGTGTCCCTGTATTCCAGAGTACTAGTGATACTAAAGTAACACTCATTTATCCAAGGTTCAATCCCTGGTTTTATGTCCAATACAAAAGGAAGAGATGTACATTTCCTTTCTTTTACATGCTTATTTCTCTGTAACATTACAGAAATATTATTTTATAGCTCTAAATATTAAGCATCCTTTAGACAAATTTTCTCCATCCTTCTACAGTCCTTGGCCAATTGCCTCTCGTCTCTTATCTTTTCACCTGTCTTTGTCCTCATGTTGTATAAATGAGAGGCCAATGTTTAGACAAAAGAAAAATCTAGTAAATATTGCATGATGTGAACATATCAATTGTGAGTCTGTGCGTTTTAAGGACAAACTTGTCTAGTTCTTTTAAAGCAGCAGTGTTTCCTGAGTTGTTCTTTCAAGCAAAGAATTTTCCTGCTGCATCCTCATTATCTTCAGGCTGATGTCAGATGAGACAGAAGTCTTAAGACAATGACTTTCCTGTTTCATTTACTGATTTTTAGGGACAATAGCAATCACTTGCTTTTGTCCTTAGACCACACTGATTTTTTAAAGTATTTGAAACTTGTAAGAACCAAAGCAAAGTTAATATTGCTTTCAATAAACAGAAACTACAAAGTCAGTCCAGACCAGTTTTTCCCTTCAAAGTTATGACAAGTGTAGTATATCCTAACAACAGTGCATTTTTATTGGGTTATTTGATAGTAAAAGAAAGGAAAACAATTGTATTTATCAACAAAACCACTGTACCTCAAAATTTCACCCACAAACTTATTTAATGTAAGTTTCAAGAAACAGCAGTTCTTGAATCCTATCAGAGTGTTTCGTTAATATTGTATCAATGGGCATACCTTGCAAGGCCAGTCTTTACTGTAGCTCACAGTTATCACAGATGCATAACAATGCTGATTGATTACTTTGCTGTTCAGGTAGCATGCATAGCAACTTAGAGCACTTTAAAAGCTAGGCAGTAAGGATGAAACCTAAAAAGTAAAAACTCAGAAACTTCCAGAGGAGATAGTCTTTCATCAACACAAACCAAAGTACCCTAACCATCTTCAAAGGCATTGTCTTACACACACAGTCAACCTTTATTCCTGTGTAGGCCTTTTCACTTTCCTTTCCTCATTCGCAGTTGTGGAAACTGAGGTTTTGTTGTATTTCCATTGAATTGAAACATTCTATCATAGAGAGGGCTCATGAAGTCTCTGGAAGTAAATAAAACTCCCAAGTCTCAGATAGGTCCTGAAGCTTACAAGATTCTCAAGTTCCCCTCCCCAATGTTATATTAGTAACTGTTGCTGGGAAGAGATTCTCTGATTTGTTGAACTGACAGTAAGTCAAGCAGAGACTTAAATGGGAGCAGCTTTTGTGAGGAGGCAACCATGCCGTGGTTGGGTTTTTGGTGATACCGTTTCTTCTGAATCTCCCACACTTCAGTTGGAAGCCCCAAGAATCTCAGTGGCTCACCAAGCTACACTTGCAGGTAATAATTATTGGTCTGTCACTGGTGTGTCATCTAGTGTGAACAAATGTTGTTGTTTTATATCTTCCCCAGGAAAGTTGTGTAACAGTTTGCTTTTGTGCCTGACTTTCCCACTTATTGCCCTGAGAATAAATTCAACTCTGTATCACTGATTATGTGGATCTCTCTCTCTCTCTCTCTCTCTCTCTCTCTCTCTCTCTCTCTCTCTCTCTCTCTCTCTCTTTCTCTCTCTCTCTCTCTCTTTCTCTCTCTCTCTGTTCTTGAATTCACCTTCTGATTTTTGTTCCAGTGTTCTTAGTGAGATTCCCCGAAAGTAAAGAAGAGCTATTCCTCAGGCCCTCTTTACAAGTATCCTTTTCAAGTGTCCTTCCATTTGAACATTTATTGCCTTCTGGAAAGGAAGGATGTATGCCATTTTAACCTCAAACCCTAACTAGGCCACTTTGGTGCAGATATTTTTCCCAGTAGGAGAACCCGTCTTCTCATTGCTCACTTCCATTTGATATGGCTCCATGGTTAGGGAACTCAGAATCGACTTCACTTCTTCCTGTACATGAAAATTAACCCTGATATGAGGGTTGGAGAGTAGAGATAAAGATTGAATAAAGGTAATGACATCAGCACAGAGCCTAATACTTATTAGAGGTTAACTGTTATTTGAAACATTTCATCTAAGTTAAGAAATTTATTTCTCATACTTTTACTATGAGATAGGTATGATTATTCCCATTTTATAAATGACAAAAATTAAACAAAAATAAGTGACATGAATTTTAATTTAACTTCTTACTTCCATGTAACTACTAATACTATGATGGGAACTCAGTAATTAATTGGAGAATGTACTAAATACAGTATTAAGCTGAGTCCTAATGATTTAACCATATAATCATAGATTAGTGAATCTCTGAACTTTCCTCGAAGAAAATTTATTTTGCAGCAGATGGCAAGCAACCTAAAGATCCACAAGAAAAAAAGTCTGTGGAGTAATTATCTCTAAATGGAACCACTATACCACACCTTTCTCCAAGGCTAGGTATCATCATGGAAGAGGTGGGTAGAAGATTTGGAGAAACAGTGAGTGATGATAAGGAAACAGTGTTTAACAGAGACAAAAGGGCAGTTGTAGATATGAACTGAGAGGCTACGACAGCATGCACATGCCCTGTACAAGAGCTAACCAAGGATAATGTTAGCACATTGGGAGAAGCTGGGCTCGATTACCACCCAGCTGAAGAAGTCTTGGCAATTGATAGCTGCTGGGAGAGGTCCTGTGATTTTTATTTAATAGTGCTGCTACTGGTTGATTGTCCAGGCTCTGGGAATGGAACCACAAACAAGAGTATTTTGGCAACACAAATTTCACTTGATGGGTTTTGCAAAAAAAGAGGACATGAAATTGGGAGCCTGGTAGGGAGAAGGGGTGAATCTGAGGAAAGATGCATGATGGTTTGGATGGGATGAAGATACATAATATGACACTCTCAAAGAATTTCATTTTTATTTTTAATATTTTTGAGGTTTTGTGCAACTCATATAATGTAGCTTAATGAAATTTAGACCCTCCCCTCTCTGTGCCCATAACCCTACTACCATATGTCTGGCGTTCTGTCATATATGTTAAGTCATTTCCAATCAAGCTTTTCTATCCAGGTGTCACTCCATGTTCATCCACTGGAGTCTAGCCAGCCTCTGTAGACTCACTTTCTTATAGGAGTCCTGCTCTCCTTCACCCCACAGTAATCACATGACAAAAGTTCCTTGACTACGATTGGTGCCTGCCCGATACCCATTTTCCCCATTATAAGCTGTTTTATTTATTTTTCTTTTCATGATTGAGTCAGCATGGGTCTTGTTCATGCTGTCACCATTGCTACGACAGAGGCCTGAAAGCATCTGTTCCTGTATGTTCTTGCACCAATGCTGGCTCTGACAAGTTTTCCATCCCCATCTTCTCCAATGATCAGTGAGGGGATGAAATTTAATGTAGGAATGCTATCCAGATAGATGCATCTGGATATGTCTTATTCTCTCAGACTTAGCCAATTGTGGCCTTCTGTGTACATCACATTCTGTTGTATGAGGAAGCTTCAGTGGGGAGTGTTGAGGGATGTACTAATATTCTCTCTACCCTATGATCTACTATAATAATCCATGAGCCTTAGGTTCCAATTTAGATGTGTCACTTAGGGGTGGGTATCTCTCAGATATATATTCTCTGTGTGAAATTTTGTAATAGCCAGAACTTCTCAGATTTAAAGCCTAATAACCACAGTAACTGGAACAGAAAACTACCTCCATTGGTTCAGTAGTAGCACTGTTACCTGGAGGTAATCAACAGATATCTAACTGGACTTAAAGCCATTGTATTGTGAGGGATCTCATGGGTAGTACTGGAAGTATACCAAATACACATGGCTGGAGAAGTCAAAGATTCCAGAGAAAGCCTTATCTCTGTCAAATCTCTAGACAAATGGAATTTCTTACATATACTAAATATGAATCCTTATATTTATAGACAAATATACTATAAACAACTAATCAAGTTTATTTTGCTAAAACCTTATTTTTAAAAGATTTAAATTATGTGGGATTGCCTACAGAAGCCAGAGGAGTCATTAAATCTCTTGGAGCCAGAGAAAAGTTTGTAAAGTTCTAAAAATGGTAGGATGTAAGGGCTTCGATTGGGGTTAATGGTGAAACTACAACAATATAGACTGGACACTCATTTGATCAACTTGATTGAACATACAAGCCCCCCCTTTCAGGATGGTGGGACCCATGAGCTGTGTGGGTTTGGGCACAACTGCTTGCAAATTGGTTTTACATGAAGGATGCTTGTACTCACAAATTATCACCTATTGTTAAAAAAAAATGAAAACAAAACAAAACAAAAAAGAAAAAAAAACTGAAAATGGGTGCAGATGGAAGAGATGAGATGTTTAACTCTGTGATGCCAGTTCTATTTCCTCATTTCAGTTTCTTCTTGGAAAAGTGTTCTCTGTATGCCATGTGTCTCTCCCTGGTATAATCACGGTCTGTTCACTTCGGAGACTTGTATTCTGAAAGAAAAAGATTTTCTTTTTTTCTTTAACAGGAGGATGCCTCTTTGTTTTGCTTTGTTAACTCTGCTTGTAGCATGGGAAATATGATTTTAGGCACACTGAGGTAGAACCACTTGTTATTGTTCGATTGTTGAATAGTGCTTATACCCCACGGGGCTGTCATTAGGCAAAGATGTTTTCCTTGACACCTCCATGTTTTTAAAACACAGCTGTTTGGAAATCAAGCATAAGAGAAAATGTTCAATATATTTACCCCAGAATATAAAATCCTTTCTTTTCAGCCAGAAGAGGATTATCAGAATTGGTGTTTTGCTGAAAAATAAAAACCAATGGTGTCACTGGAGTTAGCTAGGCTAGTTTATCCTAGTATTACTTTTTATAAACTTTTGATTATGAACTTGCTGTATTTTGAAACAACCTAACATTGTTCTCCTTTGCCCCTAATTTCTTTTCATTACTTTTGAGAAGATCACACATGTACATAAGGAAATATGATCAAATCTACCCCCATTAATATCCATCCACCAACCCATGTATCCCTACAACATATCAATCTAAATGTGTGTCTTTTGGATAACCCACGCAGTCTAATTAGTGCTGCTCATGTGTGCATGGATGTGGAGCCGTCCACAGGACCATGGGCAACCAGATATAGGACACATCCTCAAAAGTTAAATATTCTCCCTCCACAAGCAGCCATCCCTTCCAACAGAGCCTCATTAAGGGTTGGGGCCTCGACATCATCCACTCCAACTACACCAAAATTTTGACTGAGTTCACCTTGTGTAGGTCTTGTGCAAGCAACCATAACCAAAGTTAGTTCATGAGTGTAGTAACTGCGTCAGGTCCAGAAGACAGCACTTCATGGCACTCCTTTCTCTCCTCCAGATCTTAAATTCTTTCCACCTCTTCTTATTTTTTAATTTTATTCTCTATGTGTTTGAATGTACTGTCTGCATGTAGGTTTGTACACCCGTGTCATGCAATGCCACGGAGGTCAAAAGAGGGTCTCAAATTCCCCTGGAACTAGAGTTCGCCGGGAATTGGAGTTACAGACGGTTCTTAGCCGCCATGTGGGTGCTGGGGATCGAACCCAGGTCCTCTGCAAGAGCAGTTGGTGCTCTTAACTGCTAGGCTATCTCTCCAGCCCCCCTTTCCACCTCCTCTTCTACAATGTGCACTGTGTCTTGGTTCTGAGAGTATATATATATATATATATATATATATATATACACATTTAGGGCTGACCACTCAGTATCTTCTTCTTACCACTTTAACTAGTTATGCATCTCTCCATTGACTGCTGGCCATTGCAAAAGAAAACTCTGACAAAGGGTAAAAGCAGCCCAGGTCTATGGGTATAAGCATAAATATTTGGAGGGCAATTTGACAATATGATCATTGAACAAAACAAGAGTTGTTGGTTCTACTTGGAGCCTATGAGCCCCATACTCATTGGCTTTTGGCCAGGATTACAGTACATAACATGACATACTCTGCTGTGGAACAGGCTTCAAATTTGAATAATGAAAAGTGGATTCACCGCCCCAATATACAGTTAATCTATTAAGAATCTATCATATTAAGAGTAACACCCAGAGTTAAAGAAGTCACTGGCCATTCTTAAAGAATCGACCTCTGTTCAAGATACCCGTATCCCACCATGAATGGCTAACACAACCCCATCCTCGAAGACTTCCAGCCATCTAACCTCTGTCTTCTGTAGGCACTCAGGACATGAGATGAATGTCATATAATATATGCGTGCTAATTACACCCATACTATAGATAAAACAACAGAAATAATAAAGAAAAAATTTTAAAAGTATTGTCACATGTAGTTTATGTGTTGTTTCTTAAGCATATTAGATAGTATTATCAGTCAATGATGTCTATCATTTTTTTTTTAATTTATATATTTTATTTGTTTTTATTATTTATATTAAATTAGTTTTTATTGATGCTTTGGGCATTTCATACGTTTTCCAAGCAGTTCAGGCTTATTTCTTTCCCGGGCGGGGGGGTGGGGGGGGGGGGGGTGGGGGGGGGGGGGGGGGGGGAAGGGGGCCTGCCACCCATCCTACGCCAATCGCCCCCCCACTCACGCTCCCCCCTGGCTCTCTCCTAACCCGCCTCACCTAGGCTACCTACGACGACTCCCGCTCGCGCCCCCCCCCCCCCACCCCCACCCCATCCCAGAATCATGCATTCTGGACATAACTGTCCGGCATCTGCTTTCAGTTTTTTTTTTTTTTCATTTGTTTATTTTTTTTTTTTTTTTTTTTTTAAAAAAGGATCATCCTTCATGCAAAACCTATCTGCGGGCTGTTGTGCCCAAACACATACACCCCACCAATCCAGCGGGGGTGACAGGTTGTTGTGTTCAATCAAAAGTTGATCAAATGAGTGTCCAGACTACTTGCTGTAGTTTCACAATTCACCCCAATCGCAGCCCTTACATTCTACCACGCCACCTCTTCCGCAGGTTTGTTTCCCTAGGCTTAGAAAAGGGGCACAGGTGGATAGAGGTAAAACAGTCCACTCTCCTGGAGCTGTTGTCTTGGACCCTCTGAGTCACAATTCTGCTGTTCCTTTTCATAGGCTGACAGTTGTCCAGGAATCCCCTTTCGATCCTACTACTGCCGAACAAGCAATTCGATATATAGGTATTCAAGCAGCACGAATAGTTATGGTAAGTTAAGGTAGCATAGACACATATGTTTGGATGTTATGTTAAGCCATGAATTACAATTTTCCCCCCGTTATATGACAGGGTCTTACTGTGGCTAAACACTCCCTAACCGTAGAAGGATGTAAGCTTGTGGCATCAGCCATGGGTTATGTCTCCAAGGGAGAGAGCAATAGCCAATTAGATGTTGGGAGATACAGGCACATGGCTGCCTCTGCACAGTATTTCCAGGCAAAAAAGGTGAGGTGTAGCTGGTGCTGACGGTGGAGTCTTGCTTGACTCAGGGAGACCCATATTTGCTTTATTGTGTTAGTGGCCTTTGGTAACACGTTCTGCTGGCATTTCAGTGGCCATCTGTACACTTGCAGTGTGGTCTCAATACATCCCTCCCATGTTAACGTAGTCTTCGGCACAGGTCTATTTGCCTCTCCTCCTGGTAGGTATCCCAGTTTAGGGGCAAGGAGCCCTTACCGGTTGTGGGGCCTTGGATCCCCTGGCCAACATCGACCTGGTAGAACAATCCATTGCTGAGTCAGAGCTCCTGTATTAATATATTTTTTGCCTGAGTGCATAGCCCGAGGACTTAAAGTATTATATTTGTTCTGAACTGAGAGTATCCCTTCCACAGTTCCCATGTCTAGTAGTAATTAAAGAAAGCATTTTTAACCGGTTTTTATAAGAGATTACCTCTACAAGAGTTGTCTCCAATTGACAGTTGGGGAGCGACCTCATCATTGTCATATTGCTCCCTTGTTCTAGGGGGTGGAAGGCAAGGAAGTCTATCATATCAGAACCTTTGTGGCACCTATAAGGTAAGTTGCATTAGGACTCATTATAACTAGTGTTGTTTCATGTAGGATCCACAAAGGTGTTCGATGTTATGGCAATCTGAGGCGTTTCTTCCTTTGAATGTTCAGACGGGTCAGCCTTCCAATGCCACTTTTTGGCACATCCTACTCAACGCAAACCTGTATCTTTTTTCTTCTACCGTTAAGTTGGGGACTTTTGACCTGTGGGAAAATACAAACTTTTCCCATAGTTAGTTTTTAAAGTTGAATTGCAAGGGTTTGATGAAAAGGTTCAATGTCTTTCTGATCCCCACTCCCTTTATTTTAGCGTATGGAGTCGCCAGAAGACAGTTGTATAATACATGACTATAGGAGGAGTCAAGGCACAGATTCAATCAAATTCACCCATGTTGATTTGGGTGACTATATATGATAACTTGGGAAGCAAATTAATTTTTACGTTTTAAATCAGCTTAAAGAGAATGCTACACGGTGATACTGTACAACAAGAAAAATTATAGAGAACAATTTGTATGGGCCAATCCCATGTTATTGCTCTACAGATTTTTATGTAAAGCAAATGTGGGCAACAGCGAATTATATCTCCTTTTAATTCAGATGCATTACCTTTTTTATTTTTTTTTTTTTTTTTTTTTTTTTTTTTTTTTTTTTACTTTTAACTTTTTTTTTTTTTTTTTTTCTGTATGTGTATCAAGTACTGTCGGCAATGCAGGTTTGTGCACCCATGTTGTGCAATGCCGCGGAGGTCGGAAGAGGGGTCTCGGATCCCCCTGGGAACTGGATTTCTCCTGAATTGGAGTTTCACACGAGCTCTCGGCCGCCATATGGGTGCGGGGCGTCGAACCCGGGTCTCTGTGAGAGCGGGCCGGCGCGTTTAACGCCTATGCCATCTCTCCAGCCCTACTTTTACTTTGACTAAGTCCTAAAACAACATCTATCCTGTAGACAGTGGTCAGGCGAAACTGGGTACTTGCTGAACTTATGTTAATTAAATATGTATTAATTGTATATACACCCGTGTCCTCTCCCACCCATCCCCCCTTTCCAATTCCACCATTTCAGGCCATTTTCTGATGCAGTATTTTGTGTGTGTAGTTCTTTTACATGCCTCCCTCCTCCAGATAAATATAGAACTAGGGTGTTGGTGCTAGCATCCACATATGTGGAACACCATTTGTCGTTTGTTTTTCTGGGACGTGAGAGTTAACCCCTTCACTTAGCATAATGTCTTCCAGCCTCATCCATTTACCTGCAAATTTCAGATGTGGTCCCCTTTACTGCTGCATAGTATGCCATTGTATACATGTACCACACGTTCATCTATCCACCCGTCAGTTGAAAGGCACCTTGGGCTGGTTCCAGCTTTTTGCTATTGTTAACAAAGCTGCAATAAACAAAGCTGTGCATGTATCTTTGCGTAAGTTGTGTCTTGTGGGTATAATACCCAGGAGTGTAAGACGGGGTCAAATGGAAGGCCTCATTTTGAGTCTTCTAAGGGTTCTCCACACTGCTTGCCATGGTGGTTCTGTACAAGTTTAATTCCCACCAGCAAATGGATGAGTGTTCCCCTTACCCCACAACCTCTCAAGCACATGGTATCATTCATGTTCCTGAACGAGACCAGTCTTATTGGAGTAAGGTATATCTCAGATGGTTATTAATTTGCATTTCCTTAATTATCAGAGAGGTTGACACTCCTTAAGATGTTTCTCGGCCATCTCTAACTCCTCCTCGTGTGAGTCACTCTATTCAGATCTTTGCCTCATCTTTTGAATGATGCATTTTTTTCCTTTCATCCTTTGTTTTTTGAGTAACGTGTATACTCTGGAAATTAATACTTCGTCAGATGTAATCTGCAGGGAAGGGTTCCTCCCACTCTGTTTGGGTCTTCTCCGCCTTCCTTTATTGCTTCTTGATGTACAGAAGCTTTTGATTTAATGAGGTCCCATTTGTGCCAATTGTCGATCTATTTCTTGTGCAGCTGCCTGTCTGATTGATGGAAGTCTTTTCCTACTCCTATTTCTTGTAGTCTGCTGCTAAGCTTCTCTTCTATCACCCCATAGGTTTTTTTTTTTATTTTTGGGTTTCCTTGAGGTCTTTTGGTCCAGCTGGAGTTGAACCTTTGTCCCCGTGGCAAGGATCTAGGTTTTAAATTTCAT
Source organism: Rhizomys pruinosus (assembly GCA_009823505.1). Classification (NCBI taxonomy): domain Eukaryota; kingdom Metazoa; phylum Chordata; class Mammalia; order Rodentia; family Spalacidae; genus Rhizomys; species Rhizomys pruinosus. The sequence continues at coordinate 386,057 of VZQC01004282.1, forward strand.
TCTAGCAAACCAGTGTGATCCAATTTTGCCAGCCCCACTTGCTGAAGAGGCTGTCTTTCTTCCATTGGTCTTCTTGGCTCCTTGTCAACTACGAGGTGGCTGAATTTTATGAGCTCAGGTTTGGATCTTCAGTTTTTTCCATTGGTCGAACGGTCTGTTTTGGTGCCAGTACAGGCTGTCTTTAGACTATCGCCCTATAGTAGTGTGATGTCTGGTATAGCGATCCCCCTGTGGTGCTCGTTTCACGCAGGGTTGCTTTGGCTACTCAGGTCTTTTGTGATTTCCAATAAAATTGAGGTTTTTTTTTCCAGGCCTGGGAAGAAACTCTGGGGATTCTGATTGGAATCGCATGAAATCTGTACACTGATTTGGGTAGGATGGACATTTTTACTAAAAATTATTTTTCGCGAATGCCATGCCATGGGAGTTTTTGGCATCTCTTCTGATGTCTTCCTCAATTGCCTTTTTGAGCGTGTTTTAAAAATTTTTGGTGTAGAGATCCTTGGTGTCTTTGGTTAGGTTTTGTTCCTAGGTATTTTATTGTTTTTTGAGGGCTATTGTGAAGTGGAAGGCCTCTCTGTAAGTCCTTCTTCAATTGGCCTTGTTTTGCGTGTCAAAGGCGACGGATTTTTCTAGTTTATTTTGTATCCTGCCACTTTACCAAAGCTCTAAATCGTTTTCTAGATTTTTCTGGTGGAGTTGCTTAGCATCCTTAGGTAGACAATCATAGCCATCAGCAAAAGGGATAACTTGACTTCCTCTTTGTCCAATTAAGAACTCCTTTAATTTCCTTTTCGTGCCTTACTGCCCTAGCTAGGGTTTCCTAGCACTATTGAAGAAGAGTGGTGACCGGGGGCAGCCTGCCGAGTTCCTACCTTTAGGGGAATGCCTTTGTCATTTCCCCCATTTAGTATGATATTGTGTGGGTTTTCTGTATATGGCTTTGTTACAGTGAGAAATGATCCCTCCAGCCAAGTTCCCTCCAGGACTTTAAACAGGAAGGGAAGCTGGATTTTCAATGCCTTTTTCCGCAGCAATTGAGATGATGGCGTGGTTTTTGTCCTTCAGTCCATTGATAGGTTTGATGATGTTTTTATGATTTCGTATGTGAACCATCCCTGCATGTCTGGTTATGAATCCAACTTGGTCATGGTGGATGATTTTCTTGATGTGAGTCTGTATGCGATTTGCCAGAATCCTGTTTAGAATTTTTGGCAGCTGTGTTCATTAGGGGATGGGTCTATAGTTCTCCTTTTTTGGGTGTATGCTATTTCCCTGGTTTTGGTAGTAGCGTAATGCTGGCTTCCTAGAAGGAATTTGGGCGACGTTCCTCCCATTTGTATCCTTCTCAACAACATGTACTTCGTACCACCCCCCCCCACCGGGTTTTGTCAGTCTTTCCGAGCTAGTTCTAGCCTTCTGCCTGCCGCCCTCCGGGCCTGGCTTTTGGTTGGTGCGGCTACTTCTTACAGTCTTCGCTTTCTTCCTGTCCATCTTGGTTCCTGTTTCGGCTGCTGCTCCTTCTTGGTTGAGCTTTGGTGCTTCCCCGGATTTTCCGCTCTTCCGATCCCTTTCTTCTAGGTTTTCAAACTTAGTAAATAGATTTTTAAAGTAATCCTGGTTATGATTGTCTGGATGTTATCATTGTCTGTTGTGATATTTCCCCGTTCATCACAGATTCATTGATTTGGAGTTGTCCCTCTTTCTTTTGTGTAACTGGGCTAGAGGTCTGTCTATCTTGTATTATTCTCCAAAGACCACTTTTGGAATTTATTGATTTTTTGTATGGGTTTTTCTTTGTTCTATTTCATTGATCTCTGCTGTGGATTTTGTTTATTCTTCTTGTCTGCTCCGTTTAGGGTCCATTTGTTTCTGTTTCTCAAGTATTTTTAGCGGCAGTGTTAGATGAAACATTCACTGTGCTCTTTCTGGTTTTTTTAATGTGGCACTAGAGCTATAAACTTCCCTCTTAGGATTGCTTTAAGAGTGTCCCATAATTGTTGCTGCGTGTTGTTTTATCCTTGTCATTCAGTTCAGGAATGTTTTTATTTCTTTTTTTATTTCGTCCTTGACCCACTCATTATTCAGAGTGTGTTGTTTATTCCCATGTGTTCTTGTAGTGGTGTAGGTTTGATTCGGGTGTTGATATTGAGTTTTTTGCACTGTGGTCTGATAGAAGCATGAGATTATTTTCATCTTTTTTATATTTGTTGAGATTTTTTCCATGTCCCAGTATATGATCTATTTGGCGTGTGCCATGGGTGCTGAGTAGAAAGGTGTATTCTCTGGTGTTTGGGTGAACTATTCGATAGATGTCTGTGAGGTCCCTTTGGTGTATTGTGTTGTTCAGTTCAGATGCCTCTCTGTTTAGCCTTTGTCCAGTTGACCTGTACAAAGAGCTCAGTGGGGTCATTGAAGTCCCCTAGTATAGTGTGCTGGGGTTAATTGTGCCTTGAGATCCTGAAGAATTTGTCTTTGGTCTTTATACAGTTTGGTGCCCCAGAGTTTAGTGCATCTATATTGAATGATGTGACATCTTTCATACGTCACTTGTTCCATGCGTACGGATGTAATAGGCCCTCTTATGTCCTCTTGTTGATTTCTGTTGCTTTTGAAAGTCGTCTTTTCTGAAATTAGAATAGCCACACCCGCTTTCCTTTTGGTCCCCATTGGCTTGGAATACTTTCTTCCAACACTTCACCTTAATTGGTGCCTATCATTGAAATTGACATGGCACATGTACTCGTAGACGCACTACACACTGGACATTTTTGGGGGGGTGGGGGGGGGGGGGTGGCGCGCCCACCGTGCGTGCTCTGAAATGTTGGGTGCGTGTGTTTGCAGACATTAACACTATAAGCGCGGTAGCGTAGGAAAGATGGATGTGGCTTCTCTTCACTTTATTATCCATTGGACTTCTAGCCTTTGAGTTTGCTCCTATGGTTATGTGTTTGTTAGTTTCTTTTCCTAGGTGTTAGAGGATTGTTGCCCTCTCTTCTGCCCTTTGAACTGCTTCAAGTATTTTTATGAAGAGTTGTTTTCCAGACAGGATTCCATCATCTGTTTATGTCATGGCAGATTTTTTCGCTCTCCTTTAAGTATAGTCGACATTTTTGATGAGTAAATTATTCTGGGTTTGGCATCCAGAAGTCCCCTTTAACACAGGGAATGCTTTGCTCCATGTTCTTCTTGCTTTCAATGTGTGAGGCGAGAAGTCAGTTGTAATTCTGATGGGTTTTTCCCGTTTGTATGTGACTTGTTTTTGCCTTTGTGGCCCTCGAATTTTGCTTGGTTTTGGGCATCTAAGCATTTTAACTATGAGATGGCGTGGGGGGTGTCTTTTCTGATCTTGTCCTATTTGGTGTCCTATGGGCTTCTTGTATTTGTATGGGCTTATATATTTTTAGTTTGGGGAAAAATCATCTATGTCTCCCTGTTTGAAGATCTATCAATACTAAGTCTCTTGAGATTTCTTCTTCTCCTTCCTCTATTCTCATGATGCGGAAGGGTTTGGTCTTTTCCTAGTGTCCCATATTTCCTGGTTGTTCCACTTGTGTGTAGTGTTTAATTTTTCATAAAGCTTTATTTGAGCTTTTTAATTCATCTGGTGTGTTATTTCCAGGTCTGATATTCTTTGTTCTGCTTCTCCATTCTACTTCTGAGGACTTTTTCCTTTTCCTTTCTCTGGATGACTGAGTGTTCTAATTCCTTTTTTGTTTCTCCTGTGTTTCTTAATAGTACCTCCATTTCACTTTTTGAGCTTCTCAATCTCTTCTTTTGCTCTCAATCTCTCTTGGTGCTCCTTTTTTCTTTGGTTGGCTTTCCTTTTTTCAGTGTTTCTACCTTTCCATTTCGGAGTTTGTTTTTTTCTCCTCTAGTTCTTTCTGGAGTTTGTCGGTCAGTTCCTTTAGTTCTTTCCGAAAGATTTGTCATTGTATCCCTCTAGGTCCCTTTTTGAGTTTTCATTCTCTCTCTTTAGTCCCATGACTTCTTCTTTATTTTTCTTTAATTTCTCTCTATGGTCCTGCAATTATCCGTCTAAGCTCTGTTCCTTGGGTCTCCTCCAAGGGGAGCCCAATGTCGCTATCTCCTCCAGGTTGTGGTAGAGCCTGGTGTGGGATAATCCTGTGCCTTTCCCATGTTGTCCAGCGTCGTGTCCTTGGGCCATATGGATTCCCTTTTGTGGTTCAAGGCACAAACGACTTTTCACTATATTGGGGGTGGTTTTGCTTGCCTCCTTCCGATCTTTTTTTATTTTTCTGTATTATGTTAGCTTTATTGTATTTTTTTTTTCTAGTAGATATTGACTTGTCTAGGTTTCAGATTTTCAGTTTTGTGTATATATTGGATGTTGGAAGCCTAAATCAGTCTTCTCTTTTCTGTTCTGAAGGTTCTCCAAAAGGAAGACCAATTGGATTCTTAGCAATTCACGTTGGCTCTGGGGTGGAGGGGGGGTATTGTATGCCTGATCTAGCCCGCCGCGCCCCGCTCCCTCTGGGCCGGGGACCCCGTAGACGGGTTCACAGCGAGACCCTCTCCCAGCTGCCCCCCGCCAGACCCCTCCTAGAGCCCAGGAGCTGTGTACCTGGCCTGGCGCGTCATGGCGTCTCCCCTGCGACCCCGGTTCCCGCCCACAAGTCCAGCCGGGACCAGAGCAGAGGGAAACGCGACCCTGCTCACCCGAGCGCGGTCCCTCTGGGCCGGGGACCCCGTAGACGGGTTCACAGCGAGACCCTCTCCCAGCTGCCCCCCGCCAGACCCCTCCTAGAGCCCAGGAGCTGTGTACCCGGCCTGGCGCGTCATGGCGTCTCCCCTGCGACCCCGGTTCCCGCCCACAAGTCCAGCCGGGACCAGAGCAGAGGGAAACGCGACCCTGCTCACCCGAGCGCGGTCCCTCTGGGCCGGGGACCCCGTAGACGGGTTCACAGCGAGACCCTCTCCCAGCTGCCCCCCGCCAGACCCCACCTAGAGCTGAGGAGCTGTGTACCTGGCCTGGCGCGTTATTTTGTTGAATTTTTGTACACCTCAAGCAATATATCTCAATCATATTTAGGCTTAACTGCACCCCCAAAGCCCTCCACCATTAGATTCATGCATTCCTTCATGTATGTTAAAGACTACTGAGTCAAATTTTTGTATCCAAATGTCCCTCGGTGTTAGTTCATCCACTGGAGCCTGGTCAGCTTATCTAGCATCATTCCATTAAAGAAGATGGACTCTCCCTCACTGAGCAGTGGTCAGCTGCTAATAGTTCCTCAACTAATTTTGGGGCCCCCTATTCATTTACCCAGTTCTATGCTGGGTTTTCTTTTGTCTGATTGAGTTTCATTTCACTTTTACATATTTGAAAGTTCTGGAAATTTTTTCATGTAGGGTATTGTAGAAATATAGAATGGTCAGATAATTATTTGGGTTTATCAACAGCACTTATTAAATAATATATCATTTCCTTACTGATTTATGTTTTTATACTTTATTTTTAAATGTATTGAGAATTTTGTTTCCATATATAAGAACTTTAAAAGTTTTCATTGATAAGGTAATATTTGTATACTTTATTTCCATATATTCATTATACATAGTAATGTGTTTCTTTGAGACATTGTCATATAAGCACACATGTGTTTCTACACTATTCACCCCCCATCACCCTGGTCCCTGCCCTCTTTTGTCCCTTCACATTCTGGCCCATACTCTTCCTTATGTCAGCCAGTCTCTGTTCAACTTTCATTTTTAATATGTTTCATTAGTTTTTAATGTATAATTGTATTAAATTTTTGTGCATTTCATATAAATATCTTCATAACACTTAGATCTCATCCCCATCTGCAACTACCATTTTCCCCACTGTATTTCATGTATTTTATTGTTTTTTTGGGTATTTATTTTTATTGAATTTTTATGTGTTGCATAATTTTCCAGTCAGTCTTAATCACTATTATATCTGCTTTTCCTTTGGCGCCTTCCCTCAGCGAAGCCCCTGTTCACACGTTCTGTCATTTGTGCTGGAGTCCATTGCACCAAATTACTCTCCCTCCTCAATCTTCAGTGCCAGCTCCTCACCTGAGCTCTAGTCAACCTATCCAGAGTCTCTTTCTAAAGAAGGTCAGGTCTTCCTTGCCCTGACCACCATCTGCTGCCAATATTTTCTCAGACAAATATATCAGACACCACTCAGAAAAGAAGATTCTTTTGCACCAGATAAGAATATTGTTCTAGTTTGTCTTCTATTGCTGTGACAAAACACTCTGACTGACACCAACTTGGGGAGGAAATGGTTTATTCATCTTATATCTCCTGCGTCACAGTTCATCACTCAGGGAGCCCAAGGCAGGAACTCAGGGCAGGAACCTGGAGGCAGGAGCTGAAGCACAGGCCATGGAGGAGTGCTGCTTACTGGCTTGCTCCCCTGGCTCATGCCCAGCCTGCCTTCTTATACGGTACACAACAATCTTCCCAGGGTGGCACCACTCATTGTGGGCCGGGCCCTCCCACACTGCTTGACCATCAAGACAATACTCCACAGATGTGGCCACAGGCCAATCCAGTGGAGCCAGTTCCCCAATTGAGGCTCCCTCAACCCAGGTGTGTCAAGTTGACACTAAAGCTATCCAGCACAGACTTCCAACACTTATTTTCAGACTCTGTAATTAGTGTATATGGGTAGAAGATACGTATTCATTTCTTAGAGTAGTATAAAATTAATGGGGAAACGTGAATGCTTAAACATGAAAAAAATCTTTTTGAAGGAATCTGATAATATGGGAAACTACTTTTCTAAGGCTAAGTTAAAGGTATGAAGAACACATGAAAAATAAAGAATATACAGAGTCCCACAAGTGGACAAACACAGACATGGTCTGTGAATGACTCGTTCCTAGGGGACATATCTACAATGTAACCTCTACACACAAGACCCAAACATCATAGAACAAGCACCCAAGATGGCATTAACTAACTCTTAACACTTTTTTTTAATTTTTTTATTTTATGTGTTTGAATGTACTGTCTGCATGCAAGTCTGTGCACCTGTGTCGTGCAATGCTGCGGAGGTAAGAAGAGGGTGTCGGATTCCCCTGGAACTGGAATCCTCCTGGATTTGGAGTTTCAGATGGTTCTCAGCCACCATGTGGGTGCTGGGGATCTAAGCCGGGTCCTCTGTAAGAGCAGTCGGTGCTCTTAACCGCTGGGCCATCTCTGCAGCCCAACTCTTAACTCTTTTTTTTTTTTATTGATGCTTTGTGTATTTCATACATCATTTTCCAATTCAGTTCAGGCATATATCCCCTTCCCTTCCCCCCACCCCACCCTTACCAATCCCAGATCATGCATTCTGCCGTAAGTTTTCTGCATCTTTCTCTGCTTTTTTGTTTTGTTTTGTTTTCATTTTTTTTAACAATAAGTGATAATTTGTGAGTACAAGCATCCTTCATGTAAAACCAATTTGCAAGCAGTTGTGCCCATACCCACACAGCTCATGGGTCCCACCATCCAGCAGGGGGGGGGGCTTGTATGTTCAATCAAGATGATCAAATGAATGTCCAGTCTATATTGTTGTAGTTTCACCATTAACCCCAATCAAAGCCCTTACATTCTACCACTCCCCCTCTTCCGCAGATTGTTCCCTAGGCTTAGAAAAGGAGTACAGGTGGATGAGAAGCAAAACACTCTACTTTCTCTGGAGCTGATGTCTTGGTCTCTAGTCAGTTCTGGCTGTTTTCTTTCATGGGCTGCCAGCTTGTCCAGGCTTAACCTTTCGATCCTACTAATGAAGCACATGCAATTAGATATTTAGGTATTTAAACAGTATAATATATAGCCTTTCGATCCTACTAATGAAGCACACACAATTAGATATATGGGTATTTAAACAGTACTAATTGTTATGGTAGGTTACTTTGGTATAGACACAGATGTTTGGATGGTATGTCAATTCATGATCTACATTTTCTTCTGTCAAGTATGGCAGGGTCTTCGTGTGGTTTATAACATCTCCTAACCATTAGAGGATGTAAGCTTGTGACATCAGCCGTGGGTTATTCCTCCAAGGAGAGAGCCAATAGCCAATTAGATTTGGGATATACAGACATATGGCTGCCACTGCTGCACAGTATTTCCAGGCAGATGAGGTGTAGCTGGTGCTGACGGAGGAGTCTTGCTTGACTCAAGGAGACCTATATTTGCTTTATTGGTTTAGTGGTCTTTGGTAACACTCTCTGGCATCCCAGAGACCATCTGTATACTTGCAAGTGCGGTCTCCATACATCTTTTCCATGTTTGTATCAGGTCTTCAACAGCAGGGCCTTATCGCCTCTCTTCCTGCAGATATCCCAGTTAGGAGGCAAGGAGCCTTTACCATTTGTGGGGGCTTGGATCCCCTGGCCAACATCTCCTTGGTAGAATAATCCATTGTTGATGTCAGAGCTCCTGTATTGATATATTTTGTTTAGGTGCATAGCTTAAGGAGACTTTAGCATTATATTTGGTTCTGAATAGAAAATAATCCTTTTCACAGTTTCTATGTCCATTAGTCAATTAAAGAAGGCAGTTTTACTGATTTTACAAGAGAACACTTCTATAACAGCTGGTTCCAATCTACAGCTGGAGAATGACCTCATCATCCTCTTATTTCTCTTTATTCTATGGGGGGGAGTTAAGAAAGTCTCTTGTATTAAAACCTTTGCAGCACCTAGAAGGTAAGCTTCGTTAGGAATCATTAAAAAATAGTTGTTACTAGTAGGATCCACAGAGGGGCCTGATGTCTGCAGCAATCTGAGGCATTTCTTCCCTTCAATGCGCAGAGGAGTCAATCCTTCTGCTGGCACTTTCTGGTACATCCTACTCACTGCAAAGCTGCATTTTCTTTCTCAGCCATTAAGTTGGTGATACTCTGGCCTGTTGGAACATACAAATCCTTTCCCATAGTTAGTTTTAAGATTTGGGTTGCAAGGTTTTTTGACAAAAAGTTTTCATATCTATCTATATCCCCCTTTTTTATTTAAGGTGTTTAGTTTTGACCCATGAGTCTCAAAAAAGCAGTTGTTTTATACATACCTATAGGGTGGAATCAAGGCACAGATTTCATCAAGTTCACCCATGCTGTTTTGGGTTACTGTATGTGATTAACTTGGGAAACAAAGTTCATTTTTGAGTTAAATCATCCTATAGGTGAAAGAGATTGCTACCAGGTGATACTATATGACAGCAAAATTATAGAGAACATTTGTTTATACCAATCCCAAAGTAATTGTTATACAGATTTTAGTTAAAGCTAATGTGGACAAGAGCAATTTATATCACCAATTAACTCAGATGCATTACCGTTTTTATCAGTCTTCAAACCAATGTTGTCCAATATGCCCATATTTACTTTTACTAAGTCCTAAAACACCATGTATCTTGTAGACAGAGTCTGGGCAAAACTGGATACTTGTTGAACTCATGTCAATTAAACATGCACCAATCGAATATACACCCGTGTCCCTCTCCCACCCCTCCCACCCCTCCCGAGTCACCATTTCAGTCAGCCTTCTGATGCAATCTTTCTGTTGTTGTTCTTTTAATATGCATCCCTCTCCACAAGAAATATTTATAACTGGGTTATTGGTACTAGCGTCCACATATGAGAGATACCATTTGTCGTTTGTTTTTCTGGGACTGTGTTACTTCACTTAACATGATGTCTTCAAGCTCCATCCATTTACCTGCAAAGTTCATGATGTTGTCTTTCTTTACTGCTGCATAGAATTCCATTGTGTACATGTACCACATTTTCTCTATCCACTCGTCAGTTGAGGGGCATTTGGGTTGATTCCAGTTTTTTGCTATTGTGAACAGAGCGGCAATAAATATAGCTGTGCATGTATCTCTGCAGTAAGATGAGTCTTGTGGGTATATACCCAGGAGTGGTATGACTGGGTCAAATGGCAGGATCATTTTGAGTCTTCTAAGGGTTCTCCACACTGTTTTCCATAGTGGCTGCACAAGTTTACATTCCCACCAGCAATGGATGAGTGTTCCCCTTTCCCCACACCCTCTCCAGCACTTGGCATCATTTGTTTTCTTGATCCTAGCCAGTCTTACTGGAGTAAGGTGGTATCTTAAGGTGGTTTTAATTTGCATTTCCTTAATTATTAGTGATGTTAAACACTTCTTAAGGTGTTTCTCAGCCATTTCTAATTCCTCCTCTGTGAAGTCTCTGTTCAGATCTTTGCTCCATCTTCTGAGTGATTCATTTGTTTTCTTTCTTCTTTGTTTTTTGAGTAGCTTGTATACTCTGGAGATTAATGCTTTGTCGGATGTATCTGCTGTGAAGGTTTCCTCCCATTCTGTGGGTTTTGTCTTCACCTTCTTTATTGTTTCCTTTGACGTACAGAAGCTTTTGAGTTTAATGAGGTCCCATTTGTCAATTGACCACCTTATTTCTTGTGCAGCTGCTGTCTGATTTAAGAAGTCTTTTCCTACACCTACGTCTTGTAGTCTGCTGCCAAGTTTCGCTTCTATCACCTCCAGAGTTTTGGATTTCACGTTGAGGTCTTTGATCCATTTGGAATTGAATTTTTTACAGGGTGACAGGTAGGGGTTTAATTTCATTCTTCTATAGGTGGTGATCCAGTTTTGCCAACACCACTTGTTGAAGATGCTGTCTTTCCTCCAATGTGCCTTCTTGGCCTCCTTATCAAATATGAGATGGCTGAAATTGTATGTGTTCAGGTTTCGATTTTCAATTCTGTTCCATTGGTCAACTGGTCTGTTTTTGTGCCAGTACCAAGCTGTTTTTATGACTATAGCCCTGTAGTATAGTTTAATGTCTGAATAAGGAAGCTCCTCCATGCAACACGTGACCAGGAACTCAAAAGGGCCTGAATAGCCAAATTATGAAAATCAGGAGTCTACAGAATGTGGTTCCATGGGCAGACTGCCTAAATTCAGCTTCACCAATCAATGGCTAACCAATTGGACCTAAAGCCCGCTCAGTGGAAGAAAACTCATGTGTGGTATTGTTGGCCACATGATGCAGACAACTGGAGAGGTCATAGCCAGATGCAGACAACTTGACAGGTCATAGCCAGATGCAGACAACTGGAGAGGTCATATATCTTAGACAATTCCAGAAGTTAGACATATCCCTAGGCTAAAGTAACATTTTACTATCTACAAAAGAAGTATCCTTATATTTACAGACAAATATCCCAGACCCCACTTAGAAGAGAATTTCATGCACTGTATTTTGATCATATTCATCTCCCAATTCCTCCCAGATCCTCTGTTCCTGTCAACACAACATTATATTCTCTCTTATTTTCCCTTAATAAATAAATGAAGTCCAGTTTCTGCTGCCCATTTACACTTGGGTATATGGCACCAAATGCCAGATTCTTAAAGAAGATTGACTCTCCCTCTCTCAGAAGCTATAAATTGAAGATGTTGTCTTTCCTCCATTGTGTCCTAATTGGGAATATAAAATGTTAATTGGTTTTATTTATAATTTGTATTGGGTTAAGGTATACAAATGGCCTATATTTTTTTTTCTGAATAACACAACATCACATTATAACACTTTCTTTTACTTGTAGGACAATTTAAGGAACTAAGCTTAAATTCCCTTCCCAAATAAGTAGCATACAGTCAATGAGAAACAGTTTGGGTAAATTTAATGAAAGCTTATGCCTTGACTCCTGTTTATGGGTATGAGTAATACAATTTAGGCATCTATAGGTCAAAACATAAAAACCGAAAAAAAAAAAAAGAGGGAGGTGGGAGGTGGGGTACTAGCCTTCCTGGGATACAAATGGAAAACTCTGTGTTCCAATCCTATTGATAAATTTTCAATTTTTCTGATCTTGAAACTAACAATGGGAGGAGAATTTTATCTTCCCACAGGTAAAAATCACCAATCTAAATGCCTGAAAACATACAACTTATGGCTGTGCAGGATGAACTGGGGAATGCCAGCAGAGAGGTTGACCCATCTGAACATTAAGGAATGAGGAACCTCAAATTGCCTGAGTCACGGACACGCAAGCATCTCTCTGAATAATATTGGGGTTGACTGTTTATAATGGACCCAATGAAGTTTACCTTCCAGATTGAGAAACTTCCTACCTCTCCCCTTTTTTAGGAAAAAGAAAAACATGATGGGAAAAACCACTCCCTAACTGTAAACTAGAGCCAACTGTTACGGTGGTAAGTTCCTATAAAACAGGCATAACGTATTAACTGGTTATAGGCATAGGAACTGTGAAAGGTTATTTCCTAACTAGAGTCAAATTCATAGTAAAGTGTTTATAAGTTGTGTAATTAAGCAAAATAAGGAAAGCTCTGACATCAGCAATGAATTATCTGCCTAGGAGATGTTGGCTAGGGGATTAACCCCCCCCAAAAATTATAAAGGTCTTTGTCTAAGTGGGATTATGCAAGGGAGAAAGGCAGTAAGTCCCTGTTGTCAAAGACCTGGTGTGAGCATGAAAAATTTTATGAGACGTCACTTGCTAGTGTACAACTGGCCTCTGAAATGCTAGAGTGTACAAAGGCCACTAAAGCAATACAGCAAAATATTGGTCCCCTGAGACAAGCAAACTCCTCCGTCAAATATCAACTACACCTCAACAGCCTGGAGATACTGTGCAACGTGGCAGCCAAGTGTATATATATAGATATATATATATATATATATATATATATATATATATTATATCCCAATCTAATGGCCTATTAGCTCTCTCCTTGGAGGAATAACTCACAGCGGATGCCACAGCTTGTGTCCTCTGGTGGTTGGGCGATGTTGGGAGCCACAGTAAGAACTTGTCACCCTTTATAAAGAAACCACAGTTTGCAGGTTAGCATGACCATCCAAGCATCTGTGTCTATGCTCAACTTAGCTTGCATAATAAGTGGTACTGCTTAAATGCCTGTACATCCAATGTTGTGCTTGGTTAAATGACTAAAAAGGGGTATCACTGGGAAGCTGTTATATCCGTGAAGGGAAACAACCTGAACAGACTGGAGTCCAGAATGACAACCCATAAGAAATAGACTGTTTTCTTCTCACCACTTGTGCCCCTTTCGCCAAAGCCAGGGAACAAATGGAAGAGGATGGCGTGGTAAGATGTAAGGGTGTGGAGAGATAGGGTGAATCATGAGACTACAGGAATATAGTTGGACTCCTGATTGATCAACATGGCTGCATACAAGCTTCTCCAACTGGACTACGGGAACCTTGGGTTGTTCAAAATTTGGACATAGATACCTGGCAAAATGCACAATTACCTGATTGCATGACATAATGAGTGACATCCATGCTATCTGCAAACAACTGTGTCATTGTTTGTAGAATCCCTTAAAAATAAAAAATAAAAAAAGAACTCTTGGTTCTCTTCTAGAGGACAAGGCTCCTGCTCTTAGCACTCTGTGACAGCTCACAACTTTTTGTAACTCTAGGACGCTGCAATGACCTCTTCTAACCTCTGTGCACATGTAGCCTGACCAATTCCCATACCCATAAAATAAAAATAAGAGAAAGAAATAAAAGAAGCTATAAATTGTCAATACCTCTCACAGAGTGGTCAGATGGTTTGGCTACCTCCTTTCTCCATGCTAGGATTTCGTCTGACTTGATCTTGCTCAGGTCTTGTGCATGCTGTCACACATTGCGAGTTCATATGTGAACTTCCCCTGTTGTATCCAATAAAACAGTTTCCCCTGTCTTTCTTTACTTTTTATTCTATTGGTGAGTAAGTGAATTTATCCAGAGTTATTTACATGGGCATGGGTAGAAGATGTTTACAGGAGCATGATTAGCTTTCTAATGCCTAATTCAAATCTATAAATGTCTCACCCCCCAGCAAACATTAGAGAATGATGGGACCACAAAAGTCCCTCTCCCATACATAACAGAATGTTGACAGATCAATTATTGGGTAATGAGTGTATAGGTAATCATCACTTCATTAGTTTATGGGTCTATCAGCCATGTCAGAAGAAGGAGCCTTATTATGTACCAGGGTGTCCTGGAACCAGTTGTAGCCTACACTGGCCTCACATAAATCCTCCTGCCTCAGCCTCATGAATGCTAAGATTACAGATCTGTGCCATCAAAGAATATTTTTAAGGATAAATGTAGCTTAAAACAGCCATTGTTAAACTAACATTTAAATGGAAAATATTGATCACAAATCCATCTGTAAACACTGACATAAGAACTAAATGAAATATAAATATGATAATACTAATTTTCCACTTTACTATATATCACAAGACATCCCTAGGATCATTCAGTAATGACATTACATCTCAGAATACATCAATGGTTTTTATTGGTCCAAAATTTGAATTGTAACCATGAAGGAGTCTTGATCAAGTTTCCCAGGACCCTGAAGCCCTTCTGATCTGTGGTTTGACACCCATGATCTCAGACCTTTGCTGCAATGTGCCCATTTCTCCTTCAGTAAGAAAATAGTGCATGCTACATGTGATATTAAAGATAAAATCCATTGTATCCTCTCTACAAGGAAATTCAGAAACTGTAGCAAAATTATTTACCCCAAATCCATCGAAAGAACCAGTCTGAGGCTGAGGTGCAGAAGGGGAGGTGGAGAAGCAAACAGCCAGGTATTAAATCCTAATAAATCCATAGCTCTTATTTGTCTTACTTTGCGGAGCACTTTGAACAGTCTCTCTGTGTTCCCAGCTGACCTGTAACTCATTATGTTAGACTAAGGTAGCCTCAGTTTCAGAGAGAACTGGCCTGGCTCATCCCTCCCAAGGTGCGGGAATGAAAGAGTGCACTACCACATCTGGCTTCTGTCTTTTTAACAGTTAACTGTTAGACAAATGTTCATTTTCTACGAATAAAGGACACTAAGTTTTCATAAAGTATGGAGACTCAGCGCCATGCTAGGCATGCTAATACTGCTGTTTTGAAACCAATAGAGAGTCTAATATTCTCAAATAGTTTATAAAATAATCTAGTCATTTCGAAAGAGAGTTTTATTTTAACTGAAGAAAATCATATGACATTCTAATTCTTTTACTTTCACATGGATGGTTGTAGCAACAATAATCAAAAGTTTCTTTTTTTATTATTTCTGCATTTTAAACAAGTTTATTGAATGTTTGTTAAATTAAAAAACGTAAAACTAATACACATAGCTTGTCATTTGATGCTAATTATGGCATTCCTAAGTTTGCATTAAACAGATATATTTTATATACATGGATGGTTAGACCTCGTCAGATGTGTCACTGGGGTGAAGTGTGTCCTTCAGGACGGGTGTTTCTCTTCTCTTCTTTGTTTTCTTTCCGCTGTAAGACAGAAGTCGTTAGTTTAATAATCCCACATGTTGACTGTGATCTTTACTTCTGTTGCTACTTGGGTATAGTCTCTCCTATCCTCTGCTCGTTGTAGTGCTTAAAAAAAAAAAAAAAAAAAAAAGAAAAAAAAAAAAAACAAAAAAAAAGACAACAANATCATCTCAATTGATGCAGAGAAAGCCTTTGACAAAATCCAGCATCCCTTCATGTTTAAGGTCCTAGAGGGAATTGGATTGGAGGGATCATTCCTTATGTAATCAAAGCCATATACAGGAAACCCACAGCCAATATCATCCAAAGTGGGGAACGACCGAAACATTCCCCTTAAGGGTAGGAACTCGGCAAGGCTGACCCCTGTCACCACTCCTTTTCAATATAGTGCCTAAAACCTTGCTAGGGCAATAAGGAGAAAAGGAATTAAAGAGTTCTAATCAGAAAAGAGAAGTCAAACTATCCCTTTTTGCTGATG
The DNA here is from genome assembly GCA_009823505.1 of Rhizomys pruinosus. NCBI lineage: Eukaryota > Metazoa > Chordata > Mammalia > Rodentia > Spalacidae > Rhizomys > Rhizomys pruinosus. The sequence goes on from VZQC01004282.1 coordinate 401,838, forward strand.
ATGTTCTACTAAGGGATGTAAGAAATCCATCAGAAACTCCTAGAAATGATTAAGAACTTCAGCAAAGTGGCAGGATACAAAATAAATCTAGAAAAATCAGTAGTTCTCTACACCAACATAAGCAACTGAGAGGATACAAGGAGACCTTCCCACTCACATAGCCTCAAAAACAATAAAATACCTAGGAACAAACCTAACCAAAGACACCAAGGATCCTACAACAAAAATTTAAACTCTGAAGAAGAAATTGAAGAAGACATCAGGGATGGACAACCTCCCATGCTCATGGATTGGGAAAATAAAATATAGTAAAAATGTCCATTCTAGCTAAACTCGTATACAGATTTAAAGCAATTCCAATCAAAATCCCCAAGAGCTTCTTCACAGGCTTGGAAAAAAAATCCTAAATTCCATTTGGAAAAAGAAAAGACCCCGAATAGCCAAAGCAACCCTGGGCAAAAAGAGCAATACAGGGGGGGTAGCTCTACCAGACATCAAACTATACTACAGGGCTACAGTCATAAAAACTGCTTGGTACTGGCACAAAAACAGACCAGTTGACCAATGGAATAAAACTGAAGATCCAAACCTGAGCACATACAATTTCAGCCATCCCATTGATTAAGGAGGCCAAGAAGACACATGGAGGAAAGACAGCATCTTCAACAAGTGGTGTTGGCAAACTGGTCACACTGTAGAAGAATGAAATTGAACCCCTACCTCTCACCCTGTACAAAGGTAATTCCAGATGGATCAAAGACCTCAATGTGAATCCAAAATCTGGAGGGATAGAAAGAGAACTTGGCGGCAGACTACAGGACATAGGAGTAGGAAAAAGACTTCTTAATCAGACAGCAGCTGCACAGGAAAATAGGATCAACAATTGACAAATGGGACCTCCTTAAACTCAAAAGCTTCTGTACATCAAAGGAAACAATAAAGGAAGTGAAGAAAACCACAGAGTGGGAAGAGACCTCCACAGCAATACATCTGACAAAGCATTAATTTCCAGAGTATACAAGCTACTCAAAAAACAAAGAAGAAAGAAAAAACAACATGAATCACTCAAAGATGGAGCAAAGATCTGAATAGAGACTTCACAGGGAGGAATTGGAGATGGCTGAGAAACATCTTAAGAAGTGTTCAACATCTCTAATAATTAAGAGATGCAAATAAACCAGTTTAAGATACCATCTTACTCCAATAAGACTGGCTAGGATCAAGAAAACAAATGATACCAAGTGCTAGAGAGGTTGTGGGGAAAGGGGAACACTCATCCATTGCTGGTGGAATGTAAACTGTACAGCCACTACGGAAAGCAGTGTGGAGAACCCTTGGAAGACTCAAAATGAGCTTCCTTTGACCAGTCATACCACTCCTTGTATATACCCACAAGACTCATCTTACTGCAGAGATACATGCACAGCTATGTTTATTGCAGCTCTGTTCCACAATACAAAAAGCTGGAACCAGCCCAGGTGCCTTCAACTGATGAGTGGATAGAGAAAATGTGGTACATGTACACAATGGAATTCTATGCAGCGGTAAAGGAAGACAACATCATGAACTTTGCAGGTAATGGATGGACTAGAAGACATTATGTTAAGTGAAGTAACACCAGTCAGAAAAACAAACGACAAATGTATCCTCATTGTGGATGCTGTGCCAATAACCCAGTATAAATATTTCTTGTGGAGAGTGATGCATATTAAAAGAACAACAGAAAGACTGCAACAGAAAAACTGACTGAAATGGTGAATCGGGAAGGGGGGAGGGGGAGAGGACATGGGTTTATATTCGATTAATGTGTGTTTATTGACATGAGTTCAACAGTCCAGTTTTGCCCAGACTTGTCTACAGGTACATGGTGGTTTAGGACTTAGTAAAAGTAAATATGTATATTAAACAACATTGGTTTAAAAAAAAAAACGGTAATGCATCTGAGTTAATTGGAGATATATTGCTGTTGTCCACATTTGTTTTACTCAAAATCTATATAACAATAACTTTGGGATTGGCACATCAAAATGTTCTCTATAATTTTTCTGTTGTACAGTTTCACCTTTTGGCATTCTTTTTCACCTATAAGATGATTTATCGAAAATTAAGTTTGCTTCCCAAGTTATTAATACAGTCACCAAAACAGCATGGGTGAATTTGATGAAATCTGTGCCTTGATTCCACCCTAGAGGTATGTATTATAACTGCTTTTTTGAGACTCATGGGTCAAAGAAACAAAAACCTAAAATAAAAAAGGGGGACAGATAGATATGAAAACTTTTTGTTAAAACCTTGCAATTCAAATCTTAAAACTAACTACGGGAAAAGATTTGTATGTTCCAACAGGTCAAAATATCACCATCTTAATGGCTGAGAAAGAAAAAATGCAGCTTTGCAGTGAGTAGGATGTACCAGAAAGCGCCAGCAGAAAGCTTGGCCCATCTGAACATTGAAAGGAAGAAAAGCCTCAGATTGCAACAGTTTTTTTTTTCAAGAAAGGTACATGAACTTTGCAATAAGATTATTTCTGAAATTAATGTAAACTCAGTGCAATCCTAATTGTAATTACAATGGAATGTAAAGGGTTTGTGGATTTGAATTGTCAAATTCTAAAATTACCTTGATTATCCTAGAGGAAAGCTTATTTTACTGGATATCAATATTTATTCTATAGATCAGCAACTGAAATGAATTGATATATATGTTATTAAAATACAAAAATAGAGATTTTAGAACTTGATTGGTTATATATGTTGGATCAAACAGCTGGCATTTTGATTCAGTTGTTACTTTAAAGATGACTCTTAAGGCCGTGTGTGTGTGTGTGTGTGTGTGTGTGTGTGTGTTTTGTATGTCTGTGTATATGCATTTTTACTCAAAATAGGCAAGTTCAGAAGTGCCACATAGAACTTGTCTTCCTGGTGACTCTGGATTCTAACAATACTAACACTGGGGTTTTTTTTTTTGTATGTTTGTTTGTTTGTTTGTTTGTCTCTTCAGTCAGCCACTGTAGAGCTGGGTCACCATGGATAATGGATAGGCTGCCATCGGTCTCAGTCCAAGGTCCAATTATCCCCTGACGCCTCAACCAAAAGGCAGATCAGTACCTGAGAAGCAGCCTGATTTCCAGAAATGTGTTGAGTGTTTTGCTTGACAGGCAACTGGGGAGACACAGGAATGATACATACCTGGCAGAATGGCGGTGGTCACTGACAGAAGCACCACCAGTCTGGCGGTGGCCTTTTCCAAGGAGCTACCTATGTTCCCAGAAAATGATAACAAATGTCCAATAATGATGTAGAGCAAAAAATTCTGCCGGGTATGGTGGCACACACCTTTAATCTTGGGAGGCAGAGGCAGGCAGATCTTTTGTAGTTCAAGGCGCCAGCATGGCTTTTTCTTACAGAGTGAGTTCCAGGACAGTGGGCTAACAGGGAGACCCTGTCTCGAAAGACAAATAAAAAAATCCTTCCCATTATGTATCCATTAAAATGGAAGATGTAGCTGGGCGTGGTGGCACATACCTTTAATCCCAGCACTCGAGAGGCAGAAGAAAGCAGATCTCTGTGAGTTTGAGACCAACCTGGTCTACATAGCAGAGTCTCCAGACTGCTGGTGGCTATCAGGATTCCCTGTCTCAAAAACACCAAAATAAAATAAAATAATAAAATAAAATAAATAAAATAAAATGGAAGATGTATTTTCCTTTACTTGGGTTTGATGTGATTTTGTTTTCTTTTGTATTGTCTGGTTTATTCATAGGACTTGTGTACTCCTGATCAATTTGGGAACCACTCAAGAGCTACAAACTTGTGCTCTCTAGCCACTCAAACTTTTGAATATTTAGCAACATTGTGGAGTAAGGATGATTTAGAGTCATGAGCAGCCCTGCTCAGTGTAGCTGAGGGTACACTAGGAAACGCTCTTCACCAGACATTAGCAGGTGAGAAGCTTCAAGTGTGCTTATGACAGATCTCATGTACCTCCTTTGATGTTTGACAGAGATGGTGAAGAGTCATAATCAAAAGTAGCTTAAAATTGGACATGCATGGAGGTGGAATGTATTTGTCTCAAAATATGGGCATGGAGCATACATGTCATAGATAGCCCCACTGATGGAGAATACAATTAGATTTAAACTGAAACAAAGCTGGGGATATGTCTGAAAGAGTAAAGTGCCTGCAGCCAAGCCTGATGGTATTAGTTTGATTTGCATGATCCACAAGCTTGAAGGAGACTACCCACTCATACAAATTGTCATTTGACCTCCAGAGGTGCACTATGGCATGTCTACACACACACACACACACACACACACAAACATACACACACATGCGCACACACACATATGCATGCACACACACATACACTATGGCATGTCTACACACACACATACACACAGGGACACAGTAAATGTATACAATAAACATCAGTGAAACATCATGCAGGAATGTGAAGACTTCCTGGTTCTATACTTTTCTCCTCCCCATTTTGAGCAGACATGGGAGAACCACTGGTTTCAGGAGCAGAGAGGCTAAAACTGGCTCAGTACAAAGGGAACTGTTTTATCACAACTCATTCCCTTTGCTAATGCTGTGCACTCACACATGTGAGAAACAGACACTGAGAGCTAAGAACTCCGATTGTCACTTTGGATATAGCATAGAAAATTATTCCGTACTCACTTTGTGGAATGTCTGGTTCACCAAAGATGTGCTGTAGCCTTAACACCAAATGGGATGTCAGGGCAACAGAAAGCAGCAGAATGAACATAGAGACAATGAGAGTATAGTGGACAAAATGGATTGGTTTTGGCCTCTACTTGCTCTACATAACCATCAGACTGACATAAAAATGGCAAAATCACAATATAGATTAGTCCATAATTAAGGGACAAATAAGAACCATTTTTAGAAGCTTCATTTCTTTTTTTATGTGTATGAGTGTACCGTCTGCATGTAGGTTGGTGCACCCGTGTCGTGCAATGCCTCAGAGGTCAGAAGAAGGCGTTGGATTCCCCTGGAATTGGAGTTAAAGACAGTTCTTAGCCACCATGTGGGTGCTGGGAATCAAACCCGGGTCCTCTGCAAGAAAAGTCTGTGCTCTTAACCTATGAGCCATCTCTCCATCCCGAAGCTTCATTTCTGTATCTGCAGGCAGACTATGCAGGCATTCCTTATGCCTGTCTACTTCTCTCTTATTGACACATTTCATCAGTCAAGAAAATGTATTAACATACCATCCAAACATCTGTGTCTATACCAAAGTAACCTACCATAACAATTAGTACTGTTTAAAAACCTATAATATGTAATTGCTGATGCTTCATTAGTAGGATTGAAAGGTTATTCCTGGACAAACTGTCAGCCCATGAAAGGAAACAGCCAGAATTGACCAGAGTCCAAAGACACAGCTCCAGAGAAAGTAGACTGTTTGCTCTCGCCCACCTGTGCCCCTTTCTAAAGCCTAGGGAACAATCTGCAGAAGAGGTGTGGTAGAATGTAAGGGTTGCGATTGTGGTGACATGGGAAAACTACAGCAATATAGACTGGACACTTATTGATCAACTTGATGTACATACAAGCCCCCCAGCTGGATGTGGGGACCCTGGCTGTGTGTTTGGGCACAACTGTTTGCAAATTGGTTTTACATGAAGGATGCTTGTACTCATAAATTATTACTTATTGTTTTAAAAAATGAAAAAAATAAAGAAGAAAAAAAGAAAATGTGATAAAATGATCATGAGCTAGCAGCAAATGCAGGAACAAAAGAGTAAAGAAAAGTCTGTCTCATGAGGGTTAGTACAGGATACATAAAACATGCAGTTCCAACTCTTTCCTGATATTCTAATGTGTATGTGTGTGGGGGTGTAGAAACACAAAAGTCCTTCTAGTGGGAGTCCCTAGACTCAGATCTTGAAGCACACCAGGGCATACAAATAGCTGAGCTGAGAGGAAATCAAGGCACTGTTGATTTGTGTGAAGCTACGTGAGACATGAGATCCAGGCAGTTATTGAAGGGAGTGGAACCTAGCTAGGAAGGTCTAGCTAGTCACCCAATGGGCTGTTCAAGCTTGTTTCCAGGAGTGAAGTCCAAGGACGCTTTAGGAGACTATGAAGAAAATACACACATCAGGTTCATCTTAGCCTTAGCATGAGAAAGCTGGAGAATGTAGCCACTAAACACTTGGATATTTCATGAGCATTGATAATGTCAATATTCAAATCCTTAAGGTCTGGGAAGTTTTCTTCGATGATTTCCTTAATTATGTCTTCTGCCTCCATTCTCTTTGTCATCTTTTAACTCTTCCTTCTTTTTCAGATCTAAATGAGCTCTCTAGTCAGTCTGCCAGGTCATAACCATTTAGGACAGAACCCCGCCTCTTTCCCCATGAACAACCCATCATACTCTCACTTTACTACCACAACTGTTAACATTCAAGCCCTTCTGTACTTGGCAAAGTTTCTATGAGACCCATGGTCATGGCCATTGTTGAAGGATGTCTTGTCGGAACCACATAAAGCTCTGTCACTTACAGTTGGCCTTGGCTATTCTCTGACATTCTTGTAGGATGAAGAAAAAGGGAATCTGCTTCAGGAGTTTCCTTTAACACATGACCAGACACCACTCCAACAGTTTATGATACAATAGATCTAGAAATATTCTGGGATTTTTGGTTTTTCTAAAAAAAAAAATCCAGGTGGCGCTGGTGCCACCATTCCAGGAGTTTCATTGCTGAAACAACTGTGTAGGACAAAGGATGGTGAAGAGAAGGCACTCCATAGTGTAAGCTTAGGTGCCATGACCATGGGTCTCATAGAAACTTTGTTAACAGTTGTGGTAGTAAAGTGAGAGTATGATGGGTTGTTCATGGAGAAAGAGGCAGGGTTCTGTCCTAAATAGTTATGACCTGGCAGACTGACTAGAGAACTCATTTAGGTCTGAAAAAGAAGGAAGAGTTAAAAGGATGACAAAGAGAATGGAGGCAGAAAACATAATTAAGGAAATCATCAAAGAAAACTTTCCAGACCTTAAGGATTCGAATATTGACATTATCAATGCTCACCAAATACCTAATACAGTTGATGAACAGACAGACTCACTCCTAGACACATCTTGGTGAAGTGTGTAATTCTAGTGTTAAACAGAAAATCATAAAAGCTTCTAGAGAGAGAGAAGAAATAAGCTACAGACGAAAAATAATCTGAATGACAGCTGACTTGTCGCCGGGCACCTGGCACCCACCAAGTGGGCATATTCCACCAAGCTGGCATTCAATTTTAAAGGCTAACCCAAGGTATTTTTTTGATATTGAAGAATTCAAGAAGTTTATTTCTAATATACCCTCTTTGAAAGAATTGTTGGACAATGTACTTTAGTAATGTGGAGTGCTTTCACTCTACCAAAGTACATCCCCCCAAAATCAAGGCAAATTGGACATCTCTCTCCAGAACGTAGATAGCTAGCAGTTTATTCAGAAACAAGGGGAAGGCTTTGTTGTTACCAAAACGTTGATCAAGTTAAAGAGACTATTTGAAAGTTTTATGTTTTAACCATCTTCCCTGCATAGGAATATCTGTATTACTGAGGGGCAGGAGGAATCTTAGCATAACCATACACAGTTAAAGTACTAAAAGCCCCAGGAATAAAGGTAGCACAGGCTGATTCAACAGAAGGGAATTTCATTACTTTATCATGTGTCAAATTGGGAATTTTTATATTAAAACTTAAGTTTCAATGCAAAAAAGGAAGGAAGAGTTTTGGGGCTGAAGAGATGGCTCAATAGTTAAAAGTACTTGCTGCTGTTGGAGAGGAACTGAGTTTAGTTCCTAGCACCTACGTAGGGTATCTCACAACCGCCTGTAATTTTCACTTCAGGGAATCCAGTGTCCTTTTCTGGCCTCTGCAGGCATTGCACAACGCAGCTGTGCTTGTAGAAATGCAGGCAATATAGACATACATAATAAATAATGGAATGAATATAGGCAGAAGAGATAGCTCATGGGTTAAGAACTCTTGGTTCTCTTCTAGAGGACAAGGCTCCTGCTCTTAGCACTCTTGTGACAGCTCACAACTTTTTGTAACTCTAGGAGCTGCAATGACCTCTTCTAACCTCTGTGCACATGTAGCCTGACCAATTCCCATACCCATAAAATAAAAATAAAGATAAAATGAAATAAAAAGAAGCTATAAATTGTCAATATCTCTCACAGAGTGGTCAGATGGTTTGGCTACCTCCTTTCTCCATGCTAGGATTTCGTCTGACTTGATCTTGCTCAGGTCTTGTGCATGCTGTCACAGCCATTGCGAGTTCATATGTGAACTTTCCCTGTTGTATCCATAAAACAGTTTCCTCCTGTCTTGTCTTTACTTTTTATTCTATTGGTGAGTAAGTGAATTTATCCAGAGTTATTTACATGGGCATGGGTAGAAGATGTTTACAGGAGCATGATTAGCTTTCTAATGCCTAATTCAAATCTATAAATGTCTCACCCCCCAGCAAACATTAGAGAATGATGGGACCACAAAAGTCCCTCTCCCATACATAACAGAATGTTGACAGATCAATTATTGGGTAATGAGTGTATAGGTAATCATCACTTCATTAGTTTATGGGTCTATCAGCCATGTCAGAAGAAGGAGCCTTATTATGTACCAGGGTGTCCTGGAACCAGTTTGTAGCCTACACTGGTCTCAATCTCATAATCCTCCTGCCTCAGCCTCATGAATGCTAAGATTACAGATCTGTGCCATTCAAAGAATATTTTTAAGGATAAATGTAGCTTAAAACAGCCATTGTTAAACTAACATTTAAATGGAAAATATTGATCAAAATCCATCTGTAAACACTGACATAAGAAAATAAATGAAATATAAATATGATAATACTAATTTTCCACTTTACTTATATCACAAGACATCCCTAGGATCATTCAGTAATGACATTACATCTCAGAATACATCAATGGTTTTTATTGGTCCAAAATTTGAATTGTAACCATGAAGGAGTCTTGATCAAGTTTCCCAGGACCCTGAAGCCCTTCTGATCTGTGGTTTGACACCCATGATCTCAGACCTTTGCTGCAATGTGCCCATTTCTCCTTCAGTAAGAAAATAGTGCATGCTACATGTGATATTAAAGATAAAATCCATTGTATCCTCTCTACAAGGAAATTCAGAAACTGTAGCAAAATTATTTACCCCAAATCATCTGAAAGAACCAGTTTCTGAGGCTGAGGTGCAGAAGGGAGGTGGAGAAGCAAAACAGCCAGGTATTAATATCCTAATAAATCCATATCCTCTTATTTAGTCTTACTTTGCGGAGCATTTTGAGACAGAATCTCTCTGTGTTCCCAGCTGACCTGTAACTCATTATGTAGACTAAGGTAGCCTCAGTTTCATAGAGAACTGCCTGTTTCTGCCTCCCAAGTGCGGGAATTAAAGGAGTGCACTACCACATCTGGCTTCTGTCTTTTTAACAGTTAACTGTTTAGACAAATGTTCATTTTCTACGAATAAAGGACACTAGTTTTCATAAATTATTGGAGACTCATGCCCATGCTAGGCATGCTAATACTGCTGTTTGAAAACCAATAGAGAGTCTGAATATTCTCAAAATATTTTAAAATATCTAGTCATTTCGAAAGAGATTTTATTTAACTGAAGAAAATTCATATGACATTCTAACTTTCTTTTACTTTCACATGGATGGTTGTAGCAACAATAATCAAAATTTTCTTTTTTTATTTATTTCTCATTTTAAACAAGTTTTATTGAATGTGTTTTAAATTAAAATAACAGTAAAACTATATACACATAGCTTTCATTTATGCTAATTATGATTCCTAAGTTTCATTAAACAGTATATATTTATATACAGTGGATGTTAGACCTCTGTCAGATGTGTCACTGGTGAATGTTTCCTTCAGGACTATGGGTTTTCTCTTCTCTTCTTTGTTTCTTTCGCTGTACAGAAGCTCGTTAGTTTAATAAGTCCCCACATGTTGACTGTTGATCTTACTTCTGTTGCTACTTGGGTATAGTCTCTCCTATCCTCTGCTCGTTGTAGTGCTTCAAGTATTCTCAGAAGGGCTGACATGAATTCTTTCAGCTTATTTATGTAATGAAAAATTTTCCTTCCTCTTTCAACTACAATAGACATTATTGTTGGGTAAAGTATTCTGGGTTGACCTCTATAGTCATTTAGAGCTGGGAATACTTTGGTCCAAATTCTTCTAGCTTTCATCATCATTTGCATTAAAAATTCAGCTGTAATTCTGATGGGTTTTCCTTTATATGCATCTTGTTTTTCTTTTGCAGTTTTCGGTAGTCCCTCTTTGTTTTGAGCATCTAGTTTTTTTTTTTAACTATGTTATGGCATGGAGAATATCTTTTCTGGTCCTATCTAGTATTCTATGTGCTTCTTGTATTTGTATTTGTATTTGTATTTGTATTTGTATGGGTATGGGTATGTCTTTCCTTAACTTAGGAAAATTTTCTTCCACAATCTTGTTGAAAATCTAGTCAATACTGTTATCCTTGGATTCTTCTCTTTCCTCTTTAATTATGATGAATAGTTTTGGTCTTTTCATGGTGTCCCACAGTTCCTGGTTATTCATTCTTGTGTTTTTTTTTTTAATTTTTCATAATCTTTGCTTGAAGTATCCAGCTCTTCCATGTTGTCTTCCATTCTTGATACTCTGTTTTCTACTTCATCCATACTGTTGTTGAGACTTTCTCCCATCCTTTCCATATGGCATATGGAGTGTTCCTTTTTCATTTCATCCTGAGTTTTCCTCTGTGTTTCTTTATCTTTTGTGAATTCATTCCATGAATGAATTATCTTCTTTTTAGTTTATCCCTATCTTCTTTTAGTTCTTTGATTTGTATGTGTTTTCTTTAAATTCTTTGATCATGTTATGATACTTTTTTAAAGATCTATCTTGAGTTATATCTAGGAGGTCCCCATTATAAGAATCTTCTACAGGACTTGTAGTATCTGGTGGAGGCTTATTATTTGGCTTTATCATGTTATTGGTTTTTTTCTTTGTGATTTTTGGCATTGGGATTACTTTTGTTGTTTGTGATTCTAGTATGAAGCTCAAGTCTTTCTTTGTTGAATTGAAGAATGGCTTTGCTTGTATTCTTCAAGTGTCTTTGTATTCTTATTAGGCATGCAAGAGTGGTTGGTCCAGGTTTCAAATGCTCACTTCTGACTTTGTACTAGAGACGAGGCATCTCTCGCCCAGCCAGTCAGGAACTCCTCCAAAAGGCACGAGACAGGCAACAAACAGGCAGGCTTGAATCTGGCACTATGTGGGGTCTGCCCAACAGCTCCCTTGTGCTGGCTGCAAATGTCTGGATCTAGGTTCAGGGGCAGAGAAGTCCAGCCTAGAGCTGAGGGAGGGACCTCAGGTGCTCCCCAGCTTGTGGGTAGGGAGGGAGTCTTGAATACCACAGCTGCATCTGGGCCCTCTGCTGCCTCCGGACCCTGAGTGCCACCTCTGCATCCTCCTGATGCCACCAGGCCACCTCCAACTTATCCTGATTGTTGATTAAGCTCTCTTTTGTGCTGAGCAAGAACTGAGTGGCACTCCTTGGGGGAAGGGGGGCACAGCACCTGCCTGCAGTTGCTATGAGGAGCTGATATCTCCACCCAGAGACCAGCAGGCTGCTTCCCGCAGCCTAACCCAAGTGATATTTGCAGCTTGGGCTCTTAGCCTGGACCCACTAGACACGTGTTCCGCTCTTGGCCATGACTTCCCACCTGCCCAAAGCCGGGACAGGAAATTTCACTCACAACACCAGCTACCCAGGTTGGTGATCTGCAAAGGAATCTCTTTCCAACCATGCTGGCCACCTGAAGGAAAAGCAGTCTTACATTAGCCTGTATGCACACAATAATTAAAAAAATATATCAGCCTGGAACTCCATAATGATGTTAATTTTGAAACCGATTTATTCCTTGTTACAGCTTGCTTTTATGAAATAAATGGCGTCACCTCCCAGAGCAAATCTAGGTTCCCCAACTCCGCGCCATTGCACACCTTGCTCCACCCTGCATCGTGTAGTTAGGCCATACTGCCTGTTTCCTCATTGGGGCAGAGGCAGACTCTTGGCCATGCAGCCCCCTGAGGCATGCCAGCTAGTTTGCAATTCAAGCTGTTTTTTCCTACACCTGATGATTACAGGCCACCTCCACTTCCACCTGACACCCACGAGCCACCTCTGCCTCCTCCCCAAGCCTGCATGCTGCCTCTGTTGCCTCCTGCCGCCTGATCACAATTTTTAATGTCCATCAAATAATTCAGAAACAATTGCCATATAGCTATAAACTTAAATATTATTTGCTTGTAAGAGAATTATTAACTGCTACATGTTACGGCATGTGTTCCCTGCAAACATCATACAAAGAGAAAGAGGATAGTCACAAAATCTGCATATTTTGAAATTGTCATAAGTCCTGAGCAGAGAAAATCTATAAGTGGAGAGAACAGAGTAGAGAGATATGTTTACAGTAACTAAAAGCCCAGTAAATCTTTGATGATGGTAATATTCTAAAGTGGATTATACTGATGGTTACACATCTTTATAAAAATGTGACTACACTAAAAGCAATAAATTACATCTTATGAATAGATTCTATAGTATGAGAATTATATCTCAATAAGGCTGTTAGAATAAAGATTATACAGCTGTCTGCTCCAGTTGTTGTTAATTTTCTCATTAAGATTCTTTAAAAAATTGAATATACCTTTAAATTTTGTGGCTATGTTAATTTTTTAAACAGTTGAGGTTGTTATTCCTTCTGAGCATTGCAAAGCAAGACAATAAAAAATTCCTTTATATTATTGAGTATTCATAGAAATTATAAAACTAACAAACAGGACTTAATAATTTATACCCTATTGTTTTTTATTCAAAATGGTATGCTACATTTCAAGAAAAATGTTTGTGGCTCAGATCAAATAACTAATGTGCAATACTGTAGTCAAGTAATATTTTACAGGATAGAATTGTCTAAGGTTTGAATTCTTATTTGTGGATAAGAGGATAACACTTTTTCTTCCTTTACAAAATACATCAAAGTTTTAACTTTTAAAAAAATTAAATGCATCATAGAAAAGACCCTTGGCATTTCTAAGAGAGTAGAAAAGGTAAAAGACAAAAGAGCCACTAAAGAAATGGTGTGTAAAGTAGAAGCAGAACCTTCAGAAAATTCAGTTCACAGAAAGGCTTCCATGGTATTTAATTTATTCATGACTCCTGCCTGATGAAGCTGAGAGGAGCTGCTTCTCTTGGTTGTGATAGCCATCCCCTAAAATGTCTCAGCTCACATCTCAAAGACTGCTGTTCTACTGTTCAGTTAGGCTCTGAAACAATATTCTGCACACCATGAGGAACAATGACCCTCACCTAGCATATGTGCTCTGCATTGTTTCTGTCTGTTTAGAATACATATGAAGTGGCAAAGTCAATGTAAAGTTCACTATCAAGGAAAAAATTTACATAACATAAGAGGATGAACATTTGCTTATATTTTGTGAATTTAATACAAATCATCATCACTTTGAAATGATACTTAATCAAAGTGAAGTGATATATAAGTCTAAAGATATTGAGGAATTTTAGAGACACATACATGTATTGATCTCTTTGTCTCTGTCTGCCACTATATGATGTTCAAAGCAGCCAAGACTTAGCTCACTCAGTGAGAAATCTAGTTTAAAATACTGTATAAGTAAGGCCTTCTTCGAAAAATTTCAAGACCATGACAATGGGAAAATATATTAACATTTTTATTATATCTGAATTTTAGTATAAAGACTGCTTAGGAAATGACTCAAAGAATTTAATGTGACATTTTATCAAAAATAGGTATCTTATTTAATCATAACCCAGATCATAATTCTATTTTTTTTAATTTTATTTATTTCTGTATGTGTATGAATGTACTGTCTGCATTTAAGTTTGTGCACCCATGTCGTGCAATGCCGCGGAGGTAGGAAGAGGGCGTCGGATTCCCCTGGAACTGGAGTTCTCCTGGAATTGGAGTTTCAGACGGTTCTCGGCCGCCATGTGGGTGCTGGGGATAGAAACCGGGTCCTCTACAAGAGCGGTTGGTGCTCTTAACTGCTAGGCTATTTCTCCAGCCCCCCAGATCATAATTCTAAGAACCTAGAAAAGAATAAGACAGCATAAATCATTGAATAAAACTAAATTTATCAAAAACTGAACTTATACACATTTTTTTGCAATTCAAATCTTTTTTTTTATTGATGCTTTGTGTATTTCATACATCATTTTCTCGCAATTCAGTTCAAAGGCGATGATATCTCCCTTTCGCCTTCACCCTCACCGCGCACTGCGCTACCTCAATGCCAGAGTCATGCATTCTGCTGTATAGTTTTCTTCTGCATCTTTCTCTGCTGTTTTGTTTTTTGTTTTGTTTTCATTTTTTTAGAAACAATAAGTGATATCGGGTGTGTGAGTACAAGCACGCTTCATGTAAAACCAATTTGTGCAAGCAGTTGTGCCCAAAAACCGGCACGACATTAGCAGCTCATGGGTCCCCACCATCCTCAGGCGGGGGGGGGGGGTGTTTTTTTTTTTTTTTTTTTTTTTTTTTTTTTGGTTAATTGGGCTAGAGCTCTGTCTATATTGTTTTATTTTCACCATTCACCCCAGTCTCATCCTTTACATTCTACCGTGCCTCCTTTTCTGCAGATTGTTCCGTAGGCTTTAGAAAAGGGGTAGCGAGGTGGATGAGAAGCAAAACAGTGCTAGTCTTTCTCTGGGAGCTGATGTCGCTTGGTCTCTAGTCAATATCTGGCTGTTTTCATTCCAGGTGGACTTGCCAGCTTGTGGCAGGCATAATACCTTTCGATCCTAATGATGAAGCACAAACAATTAGGTATATATAGGTATTTAAACAGTAGCAATGTGTTATGGGTAAGGTTACTTTGGTATGACAAAGTTATTGTTTTAGGAGGTGGTAATAAGGTTTAATTCATGAAATATAAAACGTTTTCTTCTCTTAAGTATGACATGGTTTTTGTGTGGTTTATAACATCTCTTACCCATTAGAGGATGTAAGCTTGTTTCATCAGCTGTAGGTTATTGCCTCCAAGGAGAGAGCTAAATAAGCCATTTAAAGGAATTTTGGGAGATACAGACATATGGCTGCCACTGCCTGCACAGTAATTTCCAGGCAGAATGAGGTGTAGCTGGTGCTGACGGAGGAAGTCTTGGGTCTGGAACTCAAGGGAGAGGCCTATGTTTGCTTTATTGGTTAAGTGGTCTTTGGTAACACTCTCAGGCATCCCAGAGACCATCGGTGTGTATACTTGAAGGTGCGGTCTCCATACATCTTTCCCATGTTTAATCAGGTGTCTTCAACCAGCAGGGCCTTATCCCGCTCTCTTCCTATAGATATACCAGTTTGGAGGCAAGGAGCCTGTTACCTTTGGTGGGGGCTTGGATTCCCTTGCCAACATCTCCGTTGGTAGAATAATCCGTTGTTGATTTCAGAGCTCCTGTAATTAATATATTTTGTTTAGTTGGCAAGTAGCTGTTTAAGGAGACGTTATAAGGAATTAAATATTTGGTTCTGAATAGTGAATAATACTTTTCACAGTTTCTATGTCCATTTGTCAATCAAAGAAGGCACAGGTTTTTAGCTGATTTTAAAGAGAAACCTCTAGGTAGAGACAGCTGGGCTCCAATAATCAAGCTGGGAACGACCGGCTCATCATCATGGGCATGTTGGGTCCCTTATGTCGTAATGGGGGAGGCAGTTAAAAGGAAGAGTCTCGGTGTATTGAAAACGCTTTGACCAAGCACGCTTAAAAGGGTAGAGACCTCGTTAGGAATCGATTAAAATAGTTTGTGGTACTAGTAGGATCGCACAGGAGGCGCGCTGATGTCGGCAGAGATCTGGAGGCAGTTGGTCTTCGCCTTCAATGCCGCAGATGAGGTCAATCTGCTGATCTGCTTGCCACTTTCTGGTACATCGTACTCACTGCAAAGCTGTATCTTTTGGTTCTCAGCCATTAAGTTGGTGATCTCTGGCCTGTTGGAACATACAAATTGTTTCCCATAGTTAGTTTTAGAATTTGGGTTGCAGGAGGTTTTTTTTAGATTAAAAAAAGATTTTTCAATATCTAATTCTTATCCCTCGTTGTTTATTTAAGATTTTTAGTGTTTTGACCAGGAGTCTCAAAAAAACGCAGTTGTGTTTTTAGTAGGCGATAGCCGTATAGGGTGGAAGTCAAGGCGAAGGTTTTTCCAATTCAAAAGTTCACGCCATGCTGTGTTTGGGTTTACTGGTATGTGATTAATCTTGGGGACAAGTGTTTATTTTTTGAGTTAAATCATCCTAGTAGGTGAAAGAGATGCCTCGCGACGGAGGTGATACTATATGACAGCAAAATTATAGAGAGTCATGTTGTTTATACCAATTCCAAAGTAATTTTTAATACAGATTTTAGTTAAAGCTAATGTGGACAAGAGCAATTATATCACCAATTAACTCAGAGCATTACCGTTTTTATCAGCCTTCAAACCAAGTTGTCCAATATGCACATATTACTTTTACTAAGTCCATAAAACACCATGTATCCTGTAGAAGAGCTGGGCAAAAGAGTGGATACTGTTGAACTCACGTCAATTAAACATGCACCAATCGAATATACACCGTGTCCCTCTCCACCCCTCCCAACCCTTCCTGATTCACCATTTCAGTCAGCCTTCTGATGCAATCTTTCTGTTGTTGTTCTTTTAATATGCATCCCTCTCCACAAGAAATATTTATAACTGGGTTATTGGTACTAGCGTCCACATATGAGAAATACAATTTGTTGTTTGCCACTCCTGGGTATATACCCACAAGACTCATCTTACTGGAGAGATACATGCACAGCTATATTTATTGCCACTCTGTTCACAATAGCAAAAAACTGGAATCAACCCAAATGCCCCTCAACTGACGAGTGGATAGAGAAAATCTGCTACATGTACACAATGGAATTCTATACAGCAGTAAAGAAAGACAACATCATGAACTTTGCAGGTAAATGGATGGAGCTCGAAGACATTATGTTAAGTGAAGTAACACAGTCCCAGAAAAACAAACGACAAATGATATCTCTCATATGAACTTATCCACATTTAAGAATAAAAGTTTGCTTAGGAATTCACATTTTCCTCCTTTAATTTTATATTACTCTAAAATATGCATACAACTTCCCACTCATATACAGTAATTACAGAGTCAGAAAAGTAAGTAGTGGATTGATTCTAGAGCCCTTTAAGAGATTTACATTGTAACAACATAGTTGCTTTCAGATAAACAGAAATATAACAATAATGTTGTTCTGCTTGTCTTTTATCTGGGGATTTATTTGGTGTTAGCATCCCCAAATGAGGGAGACCATTAGCAGCTTGTTTTTCTGGGACTGTGTTACTTCACTTAGCATAATGGCTTCCAGTTCCATCAATTTACCTGCAAATTTCATGATGTCATCTTTCTTTACTGCTGAGTAGTACTCCATTGTGTAGATGTACCACTTTTGTCATCCACTCCTCAGTTAAGGGGCATTTGGGTTGGTTCCAGCTCTTAGTTCTTATGAAGAGAGCTGCAATAAACATGGATGTGCATGTATCCTTGTAGTAGGATGAGTCTTGTTGGTATATACCCAGGAGTTGTATGGCTTGGTCAGGTGGTAGTCTCATTTTGAGTCTTTTAAGGGTTCTCCACACTGCTTTCCATAATGGTTGTACAAG
>VZQC01004282.1:444379-451879 GCA_009823505.1 Rhizomys pruinosus
AGAATAATCCATTGCTGATATCAGAGCTCTCCTGTATTAATATATTTTGCTTAAGTGCATAGCTTAAGGAGACTTTAGTATTCTATTTGGATCTGAATAGATAATACTCATTTTCACATTTCCTATGTCTATTAGTCAATTAAAGAAGGCAGTTTTACCAGTTTTATAAGAGATTACCTCTATAACAGATGGCTCCAATATACAGTTAGGAACAACTTCATCATCATCATTTTCTCCTTGCAGGTTACATGGTATTTCAGGACTAAATAAAAGTAAATTTGTGTATATTAAGCAACGTTGGTTTAAAGGTTCTGATAAAAACAGTAATGCACCTGAGTTAATTGAAAATATAAATTGTTGTTGTCCACATTCGTTTTACTAAAAATCTGTATAACAATAACTTTGGGATTGGCACATAAAAATGTTCTCTATAATTTTTCTGTTGTACAGTATCACCTTGGAGCATTCTCTTTTACCTGTAGGATGATTTAATCAAAAAATTAAGTTTGCTTCCCAAGTTAACCATATACTGTCACCCAAAACAGCATGGGTGAATTTGATGAAATCTGTGCCTTGATTCCAGCCTATATGTACGTGTAATACAACTGCCTTTTTGAGACTCATGGGTCAAAAAAACAAAAACATAAAATAAAAAAGGGGGATACAGATAGATATGAAACCTTTTTGTCAAAAACCTTGCAATTCAAATCTTAAAACTAACTACAGGAAAAGATTTGCATGTTCCAACAGGTCAAAATGTCACCAACTTAACGGCTGAGAAAGAAAAGATACAGCTTTGCATTGTGTAGAATTTACCAGGAAGTGCCAGCAGAAAGGTTGGCCCGTATGAACATTGAAAGGAAGAAAAGCCTCAGATTGCTACAGGCATCAAACCCCTCAGTGGATCCTACTTGTAACAACTATTTTTAATGAGTCCTAATGAAACTTACCTTCTAGGTGCCACAAGGTTTTAATATGAGAGACTTTCTTACCTCCCCCTCATAGAACAAAGAAGCTTCTCTTGCTAAGAGCAGGTACAGCACAGTCCTGCTGAAAGAAGGCAAGCAGTGGGGAACTGATCCCTCAGTGCAGAGGTCAAGTGGTTACTTTTATAACTCAACCTGAGAGGTACTTCCAACCCAGGATCTTAGCCTTGGAAGTGGAATGCTTCCTGTCTAGCCATGCTTTCCCACCTGCCCAAAGACTGCTGGTCTGTGGACAGGAATTTCAGGCTGATAGCTGATGGCCTGTCTTCAGCCTACACCCACTCACAATTCACTCCACAGGTTGGTGACCTGAATGGTCTCCATCCAATACCAACTACCATCCAAACTTATGTTATCTCATCAGGTTGGTGGTCTGATAGACCCCCATCCAACACCCTAGCCACCAACGCTCAAATTCCAGGGCTGCTTTGGCCTCTATACTCACAAAATAATGGACCAGGAATTCTGTGTAATGATGGTTGGTAATGGAGAAGACGATTTATTGCCTGCTACAAGTCACTTTTATAAGCAAAATGACGTCACCTCCTGGAGCCAGTCACAGACCCCCACTGTACGTATTTCACACCACTGTATGCTGCTGCTCCGCCTACCATCATGTGCCTGGACCACATTACTCCCTCTTGGGGCAGGGTCAAAGGAATCCCATGACTCCCACATTATGCTCTGGGGATGCTAGCTGAGAACTAGCCCCTAATTCAAATTGGATCTTCCCTCAAGATATAATATTAAATCAACTCCAGATGACTTAGTATTATCCCAATAGAGTAATATACCACTTAGCTCTCATAAGAGAAGTTTCCTTATGCAACAGATAGTCATTAACACAGAAACTCACACATGGCCAATGAACAGAGAATAAGGGACTACAAACTGCTTAACCCTTAATTGAAAACCTATATCAAAATTTTGCACCCCAAGGCTCAGGGTTCATTGTGGGAAACAGGTGGAAAATTATAAGAGCCAGAGGTAGTGGATGGCCAAAAGGAAAAAGAGTTTTCCAGACAACTTCTCAGTTTCTTATATGAACTCACAGCAATGATAACAGCAGGCACAATCCAACCTATCCTCAAGCAGAACAAAATCTCAGCATAGATTCAGGGAGGCAGAAGTGAGGAAGAAACCCCAACCCTACCTGAGGAGCTACTGACAACAGAAAGAAGTAGAGAGTCATTCTCATTTAAGGTGTGATTCTTGATCTGTAGAGTAGGGTCCAGTGGATAAACACACACTGAAGTGCATTTGGGGACAAAATCCTGATTCTATAGTCGTGTGTGTGTGTGTGTGTGTGTGTGTGTGTGTGTCGTGTGTGTGTGTATGCTACTAGAAATATATATTAGAATATATGCAATTAGTTGTGGGATAGTAACATGGTACATATGGGGGAATGGATCTAAATACAATCAAAGTATATTTTATGAAATTTCCAAAAAAGTAATTCAATAAGAGAGAACTAAAAATTCTATCATCATGATTTAAGAGCTAAGAATCTCAATCCCAAATCTCAGGTGACCTCTTTGTAAAGATTGTTACTTTCTTTTAATTTCAGATTCCAAAGTTATAAAACAGGAATCATAGTAGTGCTTAGCTGATTAATAGATTACCAAAATTAAAAAAAGAAAAAGATATTTTGCAGACTTTAGATGATGGGGTGGTTGAAAAGAAGCAATCAATACATGCTATCTGTGTTTAATATTTCAAATACAAATATTTAATATTTCAAATACAATATTCATAATTTTCCATGTCAATAAATATTAGCTATATCATTTTTGAAGGGAAAAAAGCACTGGAGACTCTTGCAGAGGGCCAGAGTTTGGCACTCAGAACCAGGGTGGGGACAAATGACTGTCACTTTAGTTCTAGGTTAGCTGATGTTCTCCTTTGGTCTCCCTGGGCAATGCACACATAGAAGTATTAATGTGGCAGACAAAACATACAAACACATAGAATAAAAATAAAATAATAATAATAATAATAATAATTCTACAACTCCAGCTTCAGGGGATCTAACAGCCTCCTCTGTGTTCTTCACTCGATGGGCACCTACATACACATTCATGTGCACAAACACATACATGCACACACATATACACACAAATAAATAAACTAAAAATGCTTTAATTTAATTATTAACTCATGTGATAATTGTAAATGTCTGTCCATGAATTCTACCATTTACATATCGGAAAACTACCTTAAAAATTATGCATAGAATTTTATGTCACATAGACTAATAAACAGTTGCCATAAAATATATATATATAACAAAACTATATCAATTAGTATTGTGATTCTAACACAATTGAAGTAATAAATTTTTGAAACTTTTTAAATGTATATTTTTATTGAATTTTTTTACACTTTGTACAATATATTTTTATACCTTCTATTCAAATTGTCTCCTTGTATTCAATCAATTTGTGTGATATTTGTTGAGCTTATGCTATATTTCAAAGTGTCCTAGGTGTAGAGGAATAAAGAAAATTTATATAGCATGCAGCTCAGAGTTTACATTTCCATGTGTGGGGAACATTGTAGAAAGACTTAATGGCAAAAAATATATATCACCAATACTGCTTTTCCATTACTATTGCAACAAATTACCAGAAATTTAGTAACCAAAAATGACTCAATTTTATTAACTATAGTACTATAGATCAAAAAGTAAAACATGTTGGGTTGGCTGTTATCTACATGGAGAGCACATGCTTACCAAGCACAGTACCTGTGGGTTCAAACATCAGTAACACACACACACACACACACACACACACACACACTTCAAACATCAGTAACACACACACACACACACACACACACACACACAGTCCAATATGAGAGTCATTACTCTGAGATTGACTCATTACAGCTGCACTCCTTTTGTCAGAATTAAGAATCTGCTTCTTTGCCAATTCCCACATTATTGGTCCGTTGCCTCCTTCCTTCAGATTCAAACTCAACCATCTTCCTCTGTTTTGATGATATTTTCATCTTGAATAACCAAATTTAATCCTAGCACTTCAAGGGCCCTAATTTGATCACATCTGCAATGTACAGTGTGCCGTGTAAGATAATATCTAAACAAGTTTTGAATATCAATATGGAAGCATCTTATGAACTAGTGGTCTGCCTGAAGTAGGCTATGAAAAACATCAAATCATCCAGAAAGCAATGTTTGTGTGTGGGGCAGGGAGGTCTTTTATTTATTTTACTGAAGTGACTTACCTGTAGGAATAGCATGCTTCATACAAATTTATATTTATGTTCTTTTCTATTGACATTTTGTATATGTCATACATCATTTTTCAGTCCACTTTGGATACATGCCCCCCTCTCTGCCTCTTCCCCCACCCATTTATGCATTCTGCCATACATGTCTTGCATCTTTCTCTTAGTCTTTCCAAGGATTTTTTCTGAAAGAGGCTTCTTGTTTTGGGCAGAATTTACCTGTATCGGTCAGTTCTTTGACCCAGTCCTTATGTTGTTGCTGTTCCCTCCCCTTTGTATTTCTCCAAATTATGCCTATATAAACAACCACATACGTGTCAAAATTATGACCTCTGGGAATAAACTGTAGGTTAATTTTAAAATATGTTTTGTGGTTCACATTTTTCTTTTAAATATAAGAAAAAATAAGATACAATGGGGCCACTTTCAAATATGTAAGTATAAATTAGCGGTAGTCAGCACCACCACTTCCTTTAATTAAAGCATGTGCTTAACTGTGTCATGGGCCTTGATGTCCATATCATCCATTCAACACATTCACTTTTATCATACTCAAGATGTCTCCCCGTTTGCAGTATGAACAGCCACTTTGCATACTTCTGAAACAATCTGCTCTTGTGGCCACCTGCCAGACAGGCTGAGCTTCTCACCATAATTATGAGTATTATGAGTACTTACTTGGGTCTTCTGCACATCACAAAAGACCCCTTCCAAATCCACAAGAAGTAGGCCAAACCCCTTAATTACCGTTGCTATACACCACTAACTTTCTCCTGATTTGCACCCATGTTTGCTTTCTTAACTAGTGTACTTGTTTCTCTACTTACTTTCTCCTATTGACCATTAGTTCTTAAAACCAAATTCTGCATTTCCTCTCTCTAATATGGTAAGCTTTTTTACTTTTCTTTTTCTTTTTTTGGTCTTTTTAAGACAGGGTCTCCCTATACTCCAGAACTACATTCCTGCTACTGGGCTTTAACTTTGCAAGGGGCAATGTCTCCTGTTATAAGGTAACTTCATTTAATGTGTTTTCATTACACAATCACACACACACACACACACACACACACACACACAAACAAACAAACACATCATTTTAACTAGCTTCTAGAGTGGTAGTTTTCCATGTGGATTTTTCTAAGTCTTTAGTGTTAGAGGTCATTCCCAATACTCTCTTTGCCTTACTTTGTTATTCCCCACCCCTTTAACACATTCTACTCTATTATTCCCCTTACCACTTTTATATCATGGCATTCTATCTCTCCTCCCAGGGTGTTTCTACCCTCTACACACACACACACACACACACACACACACACACACACACATACACACACACACACACACACACACACAGCCATTTATTAGGGTTTTTTTAATCTCACTGATTTTCAAATTAAAACATGCACATGTGGGACTTGAAACCTAGCATCCAGGTATGAGGTGGTCCTGGGTCTTGATTTCCTCACTCGGGATGACTGTTTCCAGTTCCATCCATTCACCTACAAATTCCATTTATTTCTCTTTTCTTTTCTTTTTTATTCTTTTGGAGACACGGTCTCCCTGGAACTCTGGCTGTCCTAGAATTCGCTCTGTAGACCAGTCTGGCCTTGAACTCACAGGGATCTACCTGCCAATGCATCCAAGTGCTAGGATTAAAGGCGTGAGCCACCATGCCTGGCTATAAATTTCATTTATTTCTAAGTGTATTCATAATTACTGAAATTGCCATATTATTGTTTTACACTTACTTTTTTTTTTAAATTTTACCCTGTATACGTTTTGTTTTGAGGCAGGCTAAAACTGAATTTTTAAAATTGAATATTTCAAATCTTTAAGAAAATACACTAAGACTAAATGAAAATCCAAAATATATGTTATAAAATATTTTCCTCAGTGCTACATGATTCTAATACAAAAAAAGGAACTATGATGGTATCTTTAAGATATCATGCATATCTTTAATCCCAGCACTCAGCAGGCAGAGACAAGCAGATCTCTGTGAATTCAAGGCTAGCCTGGTCTACAAGTGAGTTTCAAGCCAGCTGGGGCTATAGGAATACTGTGTCTCAAAAAGACAAAAAATGAATTATGTAGCTGATATAATATTCTGTCAGTTATAGTTTGTTCTTCATACCAGTGAGTTAATCACTTTCTTTAATAACAGCAGGCAGGGGCTGGAGAGATAGCCTAGCAGTTAAGAGCACTGACTGCTCTTACAGAGGACCCAGGTTCGATCTCCAGCACCCACATGGCAGCTGAGAACTGTCTGTAACTCCAGTTCCAAGAGAACTCCAGTTCCAGGGGAATTCTAGACCCTCTTCTGACCTCCGCGGCATTGTACGACACGCGTGCACAGACCTACATGCAGACAGTACATTCATACACATACAAAAATAAATAAAATTAAAGAAAAAAATAACAGCAGGCTAGGCACATCCTTTTTTTTTTTTCGAGACAGGGTCTCCCTGTAGCCCCAGCTGTCCTGGAATTCACTCTGTAGCCCAGGCTGGCCTTGTGATGACATGCCATTTAATCTTCCATTTAATTTTATTTTTTTAATTTTACTTATATTTTTATGTGTATGAATGTACTGTCTGCATGTAGGTTTGTGCACCCATGTCGTGCAGTGCCGAGGAGGTCAGAAGAGGGTGTCAGATTCCCCTGGAACTGAAGTTAAAGATGGTTCTCAGCCACCATATGGGTGCTGGGGATCGAACCTGGGACCTCTGCAAGAGCAGTCAGCTCTCTTAACCCTAGGCCATCTCTCCAGCCCCCAATCTTCCATTTTAAAAGGGACATTAATAACGCAGTCCCATAAAAACAGATGAAGGTAAAGATGTATGCCAATTTCAATTTACAAGTTTCTTCTGTTTGATTAATATTATTGCATGTTTTAATTTGAAGTGTATTTTGCTCATCAACACAAGATGTTTAATTTATATGAAAATTTCATTCAAAAATCTGCTTCCAAAAAATGCTGCAATTTATTCTGTATGATGCATGCATATTTTCAATAACATATTCATTTCACAGAGGACTTCATTCCCAGCATCATTCACAATTACATTGAGCTTGCAGTGATACAAGCTAATTCTTAATAAATAAATTATTGTAACATAATTGAAAGTAAACACATATTAGGTGACTGTTAAAGCTTTGATTCCATTTCACTTACTATCAAATATATTTGCTTATACTGCTTCAATGCACTTCATTACACATTCCAGCAGGTAGCACTCTGGCACAAGGTTTTCACTGTCCT
>VZQC01004282.1:454379-463562 GCA_009823505.1 Rhizomys pruinosus
ATATAAGGTAATTAGATTATAGTTGCATGTATCTCCCCTTAACTCATTTTCTTCCTATTTTGAACTATTTATCTCTTCTAAATCCATGACTTTTTTAAGGTTCCACATATGAGAGAAAAGTTATTATATTTGTAACAAAATATACTAAACTCAGAAGGATGAGTATCATATAAATATGCATTTATAAGTACATACATATTGGACTTTATGTAGCCAAGTTAACAAGTTCTGGTGATACACACACACACACACACACACACACACACACACACCGGGGGGAATTTTCTATGTCCTCAAGCAATTCTAGAGGTACCATAGAAAAAGCTGTGCGTGTATTTTTCTAAATATTTTATTATTATTAAGATAATTTGGAGGCAAAAACCACACCAAAGAATGAAAATTTTATTATGATGTCTAAAGTTCATCAAAACATCCTGAGGCTTTTTCCTCAGACAGATAGCAGATACTCAGGTATAAATCATTAAGATGCTGCCAAGCCAATCAGTTTTCAGTTTTCTTAAGGCACAAATTAGTATGTATGAAGGTGTCCCTTTTGTGAGTATTAGCCAGTTGATAGAGTTCATATTGCTATGGAAATAGACATAGATCTTAAAATATCAAAAGTAGATTGTCTCCGCCTGGTAAGTTATCCAGATCCAGCCCTCTCCATCGTCATTCCTACTCAGGGATCTGCACTGTTTGCATTGGTCTAAGGATCGAATCATCTCTGCTTAGCTAGTTAAAGCATGCTTACTTGTCTCCCGACTTCCTCCTTTGGGACTAGGCCCTTGCTCAGTGCCAGAGACCTCCCAAATAGGGTAAGTTAGTTATATACCAGCTCTCAGTTCCTATTGTCCTGTTTTATAATGAGTCCCATTTGCTTTACTCCATAGCCCACATCTACCCTGCCTAACTAGTCAGAACTTGCCCACTTGATGCCCATCTTTCAGCCTTGGGTATAAGGACCCGTTTTCCTGCCTCAAACATCTTGACTAACATGTCATAACAAACCCACTTTGCCCCACCTTCCTACTTCAGAACTAAGCACATTCATTGTGCTAGAAACCTCCATACTAGACTACTCAGACTTCAAACAAATACAAAATAAATTAAAGCTGACAGTCTGAAGCACAGAACAACAAACTACTCATAATTTATCACAAAGTAACCAAGCTGCAACAATAAAAACAAACTAATTTACCTCAACTCACCAAATGCAGACTTAAATTTCATATCAGACACACAACTGAGAAAAGAAGTCCATATACCAGAGTCACAATGAAAAAACAAAATCAATATGAACAAACCAGGTAAGATGTTCCCACCAAATCCCACCACTCTTCAGAGATGCTCTACAATGAGAACTAACAAGATAGACCCCAGGATACAGAACTTAAAAGACCAATAATAAAAATGATAACTAAATCAAAGACTTTAAAGAATACAGAAACAACCTACTCAAAGTATTTAAAGAGTATAGGAATAAACTGAATCTTAAAAAATAAAAATATACAGCTGAATGAAATGACTAAGACCATTCAGGATTTGAAAAATGAATTCACAAAAGAAATAGAAATGTTGAGGAAGATTCAAGTTGAAATAAAGATGGAATTGAAAAATTCAATAAGCCAAAATGAAATGACAAGAGAAAGGCTCACGAGAAGAATGAGTCAAATGGAAAAATACATAAAATCAAGACTGAAAGATGGAGAATTGGACCACGCAATCAAAAAATAGGAAAAAATATTTTTAAAAACAGGAATGGAATATACAGGAAATATGGGAAACAATGAAAGGAATAAAGCTATTCATTATAAACAAAAAAGAAGAAGAATCTAAGGTCAATGGCATTGACCAGACTTTCAACAGGATATAGGAAAATGTCCCTAAATGAAGGATATATATATATATATATATATGAAGATACATTACAACAAATAGACAGGACCAAAACATAATCTCCCCAAGGTGTATAATAGTGAAGTACAGAGCAAAGAGAGAGGGTATAAAAAGCTACAAGATAGCTGGGCATGGTGGTGCACACCTTTAATCCTAGCTCTGTGGAAAGAGAGGCAGGATCTTTGTAAGTTCAAGGCCAACCTGGTCTACAGAGTGAGTTCTAGTACAGCCAGGGCTACAGGGAGACCATGTTTCGAAAAGAACAACAAGAACAAAAAAGCTGCAAGAGAAAAATAACAAGTTATATATAAAGCCAAACCATCAGAATCACAGCTGTCATTTCAATGTAAACCAAAAAAGCTAAAAGAGCCTGGAGTAAAGTATTCCATGTTCTAAACATTCAAATATGCCAACCCAGAATATTTTATGAAGGAAAACTGTCTATCATAATAGTCAAAGGAAAAATAAAAATCTTCATGATACAAACTGGCTGAAAGAATTCCTATCTATAAAACCAGGCATACAGAGACTATTCAAGTAGAAAAAGCAATAGAAATTAAAAAAATAATAAATACAGGCACAATTACAGAATACAAAATAAGACAAAGAACACAAAACAGAAAATAAAGTGATAGTAACCAATACACATTTCTCAAAAATAATTTCAAATATTAGTAGCACTAGCCTTAACTCCCCAGTCGAAATACACAGGATAATTGCATGGATTCAGAAACAAAATCTATCTTTTTGTGGTCTACAAGAAGCAAATCTTATCTCCAAGAGTACGTAACACCTTCGGGTAAAACAATGGGAAAAATATTCATAGCAGATGTCACTACGAAACAAGCAGATGTTGTTTCTCTGAAATCTAACAAAATAGATTTTGAATTAAAATTAGTTATAAGATATAAAATAGGTCTCTTCATTCTAATAAAGGAAACAACCAAGAATACATAACAATCATGATTATATATGCACCAAGTACTGGTGCACCCAGTGTCATAAAAAACAGTATTAATGGACTTCAAGACACAATTTAACCCCAACTCCATAAGAGTGACTCAAATACCCTGCTTTCTCTAATCTATAAGTCATCTGGAGAAGGAATAAACACAGAAATCTTTGAATTAAATTACATCATATATCAAATTCAGGTAATAAATATCTAGAGAATAGTCCAACCAAGCATGAAAGAATAAACATTTTATTCAGCATCTCACAGAAGTTATTCTAAAAGAGATCAAATTCTGGGGCAGAAAATAAACCTCAAAAAATACAAAAATTCAAATAATTGTATGTATTCTCTCTGATCACGATGCAATAAAACTTAAAATCCATGGAAATGAGACTCTAGTAGCTACATGAACTCATGGATGCTAAAAAACACACTCCTGACTGCTGAATGGGCCAAAGAAGATTCAAGAAAGAAATAAAAGTGTTCCTGGAAATAATGAAAATGATTCTACAACACAACACAACACAACACAACACAGCACAACCTCTACAACACATTAAAAGCAGTCCTAAAAGAGAAGTTTATACCTCTAAGTGCCTACATTAAAAATAAGAAAGGGCACAAATAAATACCTTTATGATATAACCCAAGATTCTGAAAAAGCAAAAATAAATCAAAGCCAAACCTAGTAAATGAGAATGAATATTAAAATTAGCCCAGAAATCATTGAAATATATAGAGGAAAACAATACAAATAAGCAATGAACCTGGGAGCTGGTTATTTGAAAAGATGGTCAGACCCTTACTTCATCTATCTAAAAAAAAAGAAAGAAAGCACAAATCAAAATCAACAAAGTCATAGTCAGAAAGGGAAACATCATACCAAACAGCAAAAAGATCCAGAACACTATAAGGGAATACTTTAGATGCCTATACTCAATGGGTCAGTGGTTAAGAGCACTGGCCAGTCTTGCAGAATACCCAGGTTCTAATCTCAGCTACCACATGGCAGCTAACAATCATCTACGGGCACTGCATGACATGAGCGCATTTACACACAAGCAAGCATAACACTCACCCAGATTTTTTAAAAAATCAAAATAGCTGGGCATGGTGGCACAGACCTTTAATCCCAGCACTCAGGAGGCAGAGGCAGGCAGATCTCTGTGAGTTCAAGGCCAGTCTAGTCTGCATAGCAAGCTCCAGATCTGCTGGATTATAATGGAGACCCTGTCTCAAAAAGTAAAAAACAACGACAATAAAAAAAAATCTCAAAATAAATAAATAAATAAATAAATAAATAAATACCCTATACTCTTCTTCCCCAATGAGGATATTTCTCTTCTAAGTTTTCTGAAACTGATAGGATTTTGGTTATTCTCCAAAATGACTTCTTTTTTGCCTCAAAGAAAATCCAGTGATACTTTGAGACTTGGATTCATGAAAACATTCAGAGAAGCACTCTCTGCCCCAGGAAGGCTCAATTTTAATTCTGAGCTCCAAAGTCCTTTCCATAGGTAAGGTTCTTGTCACAAGCATCCCTGGCCTTTTCCACTGAACAGCCTTAGCATAAGTCCTGATGCAGTAGTCATGGGCTTACCTGGAAAGGGAGCATTTATCATAATTTCTCTATGAGACATGGTGTGTGAGTGTTTAGCTCTGTGTATGGTGGCTATTGAAATGAGTCTCTCTATAACTATGTTAGATGTGAGCCAGCACAGAACTAAAAGAGCTGTTTGGTTTGAACCATGAAGTAAACTGTGTATTTAATTAGCTGATATTAAAGAGAAAATTATCAAATGACTGTTAATAAAAATCTGATTATTAAAATAATTATGAATTTTTAAAAGAGCCTATACAATGTTAAATTTAAATATAAAAGAAATGGTTGAATTTTAAATTCAATGGAACCCCAAAATTAAAGCAAACAGTAGTCAACAGTTTAAACAGTCCCATAAAAATAAGTAAATCAAAGCAATAATACAAAGCCTCCTAACTACAAAAAAGATTGAGCACAGATAGAATCACATCAGAATTTTACTAAACCTTCAAAGAAAATATACAACTAATACTGCTTAAATTATTCAAAAAGGTAGAGACAGAGGGAGAACTCCCAAACTCCTTCTATGGAGCAAATATTACTCTAATACCAAAACTAGGAAAAGACACACACAAAAGAAAACTATAGGCCCATATACATAATGAAAATAGATGCAAAAAATTTCAACAAAAGGCTCACAAATGACATATAAACACATAAGAAAAAGATCATCCACCATGATCAACAGTTTTATTCCAGAGATGCAGGGATGGCCCAATAAATGTTTGTCAAAATGTAGTAAAATCATATAAATTGGCATAAAAGACAAAAAGTGTATGATCACCTCAATAGATGCAGAAAGGCCCTGTGACAAAAAGAAACATCCATTAATGATAAAAGTTCTAGAGGGAATTGGACTGGAGGAAAGATACTTTAACATAATTATGGTTATGTACAATATCACATTTAATACCTTTCTAAATGGAGAAATATCTTGGGAGAATTCCCACTGCAATGAGGAACAATACAAGGCTCTGTACCATCCACATTCTTTGTCAATATAGTGCTTAAAACTCTAGCTAGAGCATTAAGACAAGGAAAGAAAATCAAAGGGTTACTAATTGGAGCAAAAGAGGTCAAATTATCCTTGTTTTCAGATAATATATTGATATATGAAATCATACATAATGATCCCAAAAATTCCATCAGAAAACTTCTGAAATTGATTAACATTTTCTGCAAAGTGGCAGGATAAAAAATAATTTTAAAAATCACTAGCTTTTCTACATACCAATATCAAGAAATCATAAAAAGTCTTCATGGAAATATTCCCATACACAGTAGCCTCAAAAATATCTAGGGATAAATCTAAGCAAAGAGAATAAAAATCTCTACAATTTAATAATTAAACCTGTGAAGAAAGCGTTTGAAGGAGACACAAGGAGATGGGATGATTTCCTGTGCTCATGAATTGGTAGAATTCATTTGTTAAATATGTTCATCCCAACAAATACTGACTCAATGCATTTTAGGGAAAATTGCCATGATATTTTCCAGAATAATACAAAAAAATCCTAAAATTTATGTGGAATAAAAACATGTCTCTGCATACTCAAAACAATCCTAAGCACAAGAGAAATGCTGGGGTAATTTCCAAACCAAGTCTCAAACTGTATTGAGAGTTGCATTCATAGAAACACCATAATATTAGCACAGACACAGACATGTAGGTCAATGGAACAAAATAGAAGATCTAAATATATGTGCACACAATTTCAGCCGCCTGGCTGAAGGGTGACAAGAACAAGCAGAGAAGGATAAACAGTATATTCAACAAACAGTGCTGTGAAAACTGAGTTTACAAGTGCAGAAGAATAAAATAAGATCCATATCTCTCACCCTGCACCAAAGTCAACTCAAAATTATTGTATTGCATGACACAGATGCACTAACACATATGCAGGCAATACACTCATATACATAAAATTTTTAAAAACTTGAATAAAATGTAAAAACATGAATAAAATGTACCTTTTTTTTTTTTTGTATTTTTGCTACAGGGTCTCCCTTTAGTCCCAGCTGTCCTGGAGCTCACTCTATAGACCAGGCTGGCCTTGAACTCACAGAGATCCGCCTGCCTCTGCCTTCCAAGTAATGTAACATTTTTTAAAGAAAGTATTTTAAAGGAAGTGAGTAAATGTCACGGAAGCCATTTTGGTTGAAACAAATTGACCATTCAAACAAATGGTCAACTAAATTGGGATATATCCTATATCGTGGGTCTTCAGAAAAATTGAGAAACAAAACCAAAATACATCTAGATTTTATGAGAACTGGAAGTGGAGAGTAGAGTAAAACCTCTCTCATCCTGTCTTTAATATTAATTTTTCTAGTGTAACTAAGCTACCTGTGTTCAAATCCTAGCTTACAAACTTCATAACCACAGATGTCAAGTTAGTAATTTACCTCCTTAAACTAGAGCAAATATAATTCTTTTTTTTTTTTTTTTGTCTTTTTGAGACAGGGTCTCCCTGTAGTCCCAGCTGTCCTGGAACTCACTCTGTAGACCAGGCTAGCCTTGAACTCACAAAGATCTGCCTGCCTCTGCCTCCCAAGTGTGCTAGGATTAAAGGCGTGCACCACCACACCCAGCGAACATATAATTCTTGTAAGGATTAGTGATGCCAGTAGGTGGAGAGTGCCTCACTTGGGCATATGCTAAATGCTACATAAGGATTTGCTAGTATTTATGTTGTTTGCTATTATTTTACATCCTCTGAAGGAGTGGAAAAAACTATCTCTTTTCTACAACATGAAACTGAGTTCTTTTTTAATATAACATACTGGCTAATTTGAATCCAGATTTATACCTGAGTTCGTTTTGACTATGGAACACAAATGAAGAGTCTTTTGAGATATTAAGATTTTTTTTTTTTCGGTCTTTTCAAGACATGGTCTCCCTGTGGCTCTGGCTTTCCTGGAACTCATTATGTAGACCTGCCTCTGCCTCTGCCTCCCAAGTGCTAGGATCAAAGGCGTGCACCACAACGCCTGGCAAAATATTAAGATCTTTAAGAATGCTGAGTGGATTCACTTATAAATCACAGCTTAGAGAAGAGACACATATTTTAGCTAATAAAAACATTGAATGAGATGGTGGCTTCTTGACTAACCTAAATTTTGTTAAATGTGTAAAAATAAGAAAGCAAATTAAAGCCATATTCTGAGGGCTATAATTATCCAGTCAGACTTCATTCATTAAGGGAGAAGAATTAAAGACCTTATCCAAGACAGTAGGGGTTTTTTATTTATATATTTTTTTTATTTTTATTGTGCGTGTATTTGCTGGGCAGGTATTTGCTGGACAGGTATTTGCTGGGCAGGTATTTGCTGGACAGGTATTTGCTGGGCAGGTATTTGCTGGACAGGTGCTCTGCAACACATGTGTAGAAGTCAAAGGAGAACTTTGTGCAGCAACCTCTGTCTTTTCACCTTTACAGGGGTTTGGGGATCACTAACCTCAAGTCGGCAAGCTTCTTTGACAAGCAGCTTTACCACTGAGCTATCTTACTAGCCGCCATGTGGGTGCTGGGGATCGAACCCGGGTCCTCTGTAAGAGCGGTCGGCGCTCTTAACCGCTAGGCCATCTCTCCAGCCCTCTATATTATATTTTATAAAATAATAACTACCTTTAAGCACTTAAAACTTAAGATCCACAAGAGTTGTGGTACAATTCAAGCTAAAACAAATTTTCTATAAAATATCTATATTTTCTGCTCCATTATTATAGTGGTACATTTTGATTTTCAAAACACAGGTGACTGAAACTGAAAGTATGAGAAGACATATGCTCAAAAGTCTATCTTCAGTGATTGCCAAAATAAATTACACATCTGCAGAGATTATATTTTGATAAACCCTAATATGCTTGTTTACAAGAGTGCATTTCTGCTCCTAAGAATCTTTAACTATTCATATATAACTTTCTTTAAAACTACTTAAGGAACCTTAAAATAACATTCATAAGATAACACTGCCTCTCCCCATAGTCTTCCCTGGGTTTGG
This sequence comes from Rhizomys pruinosus, assembly GCA_009823505.1. Taxonomy (NCBI): domain Eukaryota; kingdom Metazoa; phylum Chordata; class Mammalia; order Rodentia; family Spalacidae; genus Rhizomys; species Rhizomys pruinosus. The sequence goes on from VZQC01004282.1 coordinate 462,839, forward strand.
CCTCTATATGTTGTTCTTTCCATACTTTCCCTATGTTTTCTTGAGTACTTTACCTCAGGAAGAACAACTTGTGTTTTATAATTTCTTTCTTCATATGCCAACAGCATTCTAAAATACATTGCATTAAAATTATGAGAATAATAAAGAAAAATTCCCTGGGATTATTGCTTCTAAAGATCTACTTTAAGTATGTGTTGGCTTCAATATTTCATAAAGTATTTGAACACTTCAAGCTAGTTTTACGGCAACCCTTTGCTTATATTTAAATTACAAATGTGTTTGCAGAGTGCTAACAGGCTCCTGAATGCTTCCAATATTCTGTTCATTAAGAGTAGTCCTTTACTGGGTGGTGCACCCATATGTCTTTGCTGTGATTGATGAGTGCTAATAAAACAAAGTGCCTTGGTCCCCAGAGACTGCCCCAGAGCAGCCTTCATGTGCAATCACAACATTGCCCTTCCTATTGTGACTGACAGTCAACATCTGAGTGACACAAGTTGCCAAAAGCCAGCCATCTTGTTGCTAGTGGAAATGGATTTTAGCTGCCTTTCACAGCAGAGTTCCCCACAGAAATTCACACAAGGGCCTTCTTTAGCTGTACCGTTACACTGTCCATTCCTGTAGTACAGTTGCTAACACACTTGTTCTAGGACACGGCTTTCCTCTAGAAATGGTAAGACCCTCTATTGTTGGGAGGTTTGTTTTATTTAGTATCTTTTTTTTT
>VZQC01004282.1:465335-593599 GCA_009823505.1 Rhizomys pruinosus
AAAAAAAAAAAAAGAAAGAAATGTCCTACAGACGTGGGTCCCCAGTCTTCCTGTTCAGGGAGGTCTTGGAGAGCCACTGATGGGATTTCAGCCAGTGTCCAGTCTACAGAGAGGGAAGTTTGCTCATGCTTCAGAAAAGGAAGCCTGGCCTAGCAAGACCTGCTTTTGTTCTCAAGTGGGTGGAACTGGTGAATGAAAAGCTGAAAGGAGCCAGGGGCTCCCATCCTTCTCCTCCCCCTCCAAAAATAAAACTCCAAGAGACACCTGAGTAGAAGATCCTCAACTGACCTTTAGAAAATAAAAACCTTGGTTAATCTGGGCTAACTGTGTGAACTTAAAGCATATTTAGTATCTTCTTGACTATTAATTCATTATCACTGAGTGTACTTGTTTTCCTACAATTAATCATTTACAGTAAGCTGCTCAGATTCTCTTAAGAGACATCCCTCATAGTCATCTTCATTATATAAAGAAATGACTTGATTTTTTTTTTCTTGAGTGGATGGAACTGGCCAATGAAAAGCTGAGAGGAGCAAGGGGCTCTCCCCCTCCCCGCCAAAAGAAAGCCTGAGGGACCCCTGAGGACCAGATCCTCAACTGACCTCAAGAAAACAAAAACCTTGGTTAAGCTGGGCTAACTTAACCTTAAGCTGGCCTTAAGGATCCAAAAGGAAAGTACAACCAGAAAAAAGTAATCAGTAAGGCCTGAGAAATTGTTCTTCAGATATAAAACTTGGGATCTTAGTGAAAAGACAAAAAGAAGAAGAGAGAGCACTGTTGTTTGGCCTGTCTTCAATTCTTACTGGCAAGTGCATCTACTCTGTGGTGGCCACTGCTTTTGCCGTTCTTCAAAGACATGAGACACAGCTTTTTAACCCTCCAATATGGACTGAAGACTCATGTCCCTCCAAGAGTCCTCCAAGCCTTCAATTCCAGATGGGGACTACTGAGATACCCAGCTTGTGGACTGAGCAGCTAAGGGGATCTCAGCCTCATCAGAATACAGACTGCCATTGTTGGACTACCCGGGCTGTATCATGGAGGCCAGTACAGGAAGATCAAGACAGGATGCGTGCTTACTGGACTTCATTTGGAGGACCATGGGAGGGAAAGACTCCACTGTGGAGCACAAGGGCAATATTGATGGTTGTTTGGGCTAGCCAACGAGGAACCTTCAAACACTTCCTCAAGGAAAAGATGACATCTTTTAGCAAAAAAATAAATAAAATCTTCCAATTCAGGTGACTTGTGTGAGTGTGTGTGTTTAATTTTATATATATATATATATATATATATATATATGAATATATGTATTGAAACAATACAAGTTAGAGAGAACAACAACAAAAGAACTGGAATAAAAACTCCAGAAAGACTCAGAAAAAGATGCAAGACATGTTTGGCAGAGTGCAGGGACTCAGGTGGGATGGGGAACATGGAAAGGGAAGTGACTCTAAAGTTGATTGAAAAATGATGTATGATGTATGGAAAAAGTTTAATAATAATAAAAAATAAATAATAATATAAAAGAAATGATAAGTGTTTCTTTGATAACTTTAACAAATATGTAGTTCTAATAGATTAACTTTATAACCCAAATCAGAATTTTGACTTTTCTACCTCATGAAGACTCTAAAAATCTAGAAGTGAGCACCTCAAGGAATATCTTGTAAGCTATGTTTCTATGCTGAAGGTTGGAATTTCAGGATCAAGAAAATTAGGACTTATACAACATTTACTGCCATGAGGGAAGGCTCTTTTCTGTCAGTGGAAAAGATGCTATGCTTCTCTGTCAAACATTAACATTCCATTTTGGCTCCCTATACATAGTTGCTTGTAATCAATCCCCCAGACCAGCTGGGGAATTTTATTGTCCAACCATGAATGAAAAGGGGAAGAGAGAAGCAGAGTCAAGACACAGACCCTGGGAATCCCGTGAATGCAGGCAGAAGGTGGGCTGCTGCAGACTCGTTTATTGGGAGCAAGGTTAGGATTTATGCACTGTTTGCATTCCACTCTCCTCTTAGTGCAGTCATCATGTTGTCTTGTGATTGGCCCAGGTCTGCAACTCAGATGCTTGAATGGTCTCGCCTGCCTAGGGCAGGTTAGGTTGATGAGGGACAAGCTCTGCAAAGGCGCACTGGGTAATTCCCAGCATACAGGTTACTACAATTGCTCACAGATGGGTATTTATTAAACAATTCTTTGTGGTTAAGAGTGTCATTATGCATGATAACTTTGACGATGTTTGATGATAATCTTTTGTAAAACCTGAGATTGATTTCTTTACCTAGTAAGTGAAGAAATTTGAATTGTAATGAGACAGTCTAGCTCGGGGTCCACCTTTCACAAGATGTAGAATCCCATAGTAGAAAAGTTTTAAACAGCTGAAGATCTGCTGCATCAAAAGAAGGGCTGATTACAATAAGAGAGACAATTCATGTCAGCTCACCTTAGCTTCATTACTAGACAGAACCTACAGAAAGCTGAGCAATGACATACTGGAGCTGGCGGATGAAACAGGATCAATACTTGAGGTGAGGCTTTCTCTCAGAGTACTGTTTGCATTGGGTTCAGATGATTCTTTGTTGTGGCAGCCTGTCTATCCCTGGATTTCTAGTAAGCTTTCTGACCTTTGACTCTCATTTCCAGTGGTAAACTCTCAGTTATGATAACCACAAAAGCCTCCAGACACTTAACCACAAAAGCTCCCCCCCCACACACACACACATGTATTATTAATCATCCTCAAATGAGAAATATTAACTTCAGGACAAAGATAGGAAACTTTCCTCAATACAAGAGAAGAGTCGTCAAAATCCAATGCTTGGGGTAAGGGAAACACTGCGAAAACACAGAAGTAGTAAACAATTAGGGACCTGGAAAAAAGTCAAATGTACTAAATGTAAATGATATAGCAAAATATTCTGCGAGTCAGAATATTTCCTGAAATTCCAAGGCTTCCTCTCTCTCGTCCACTCACCCCAGCCTAAGAACCACAAGGATTTCAATTTTTTAAAGTAAAACTTGTCACCTTCACCAAAGTAAAATTTGTTTTAAAGCACTCTATGAAATTTTAGGACAGAAAAGCACATTCCACCACAAGTCTCACTATCTCCCAAGGAGAGCAAGTGCATAAACTTGCACCCTGCCCCTCTGTGGCCAGTGTCACTGGTTGGTGCCAATGTTTTTCTAGCGCACTAAGCTGCAGCCTCAGATTCCCTTTCTGCATTGCTTTCTGGGCAGAACCCGTTACTAATCAGAGCTGACATGTGAAAGGAAATCAATTTTTCATCCCTGTTACAGATGCTTCGTTTCTCCTGATGCATTCTGAGATGAACAGAGCTATTTTGGCAAACATATAAATCTATTAACTCACGAGAGTTTGTCTTTCTACCAGATATCTTAACATGCCCTCACCCACACAGGCAGGTTCAGGGCATTGTGGAACCCTGTCTTACTAAAGAAGCTGTCACCTTGCCTCTTTTAGCCCATGGAGGTATCTGAACATAATATCCATTCTGTAGAGTCTCATTGTATTTCCAGCTCAAAGCACTTGCAAATTCATGAGAATTATCCCTCTTTGTCAAATGAACTAACAGAATATAAGCTCAGTTGATTTCTGATGTTTGAGAAACCTTACAATTTCAGAGCAATTCACCTTTTCATACCATTACCTCAATATTTAGTCAAACAGTTTTCCAAATAATTAACTACCAAATACCTACCTATCCAAGTATATCTAGTATATTATTTCATAGCTTATATCTGTGCCAAATGCTTTATGGAGTCACTTCATCAAAACGCTTGATGCATAAGTTTAAAGATCTGAGTTCCAATCCCTAGAAGCCATGTAAAATCCAGATGCACAGCACAGGCAGCTGTAATCCCAATCAGAGAAAAGGGAGGAGAATCCACAGATGCTCCCAGGTCAAGAAGTCAGAAAAACAACAACGAACCTGTCCTAAATACAGTGGGAGATGGGGTCCAACACCCAAGTTTGTCCTCTGACTTCCACAAACATACTGTGGATGACACAAACACGCACGCTCAAACATTTACACACGGATGCACACATTACACACACACATACTAATGCATTATAGGTATGCATGCACCCACCCTTCCTCACGCACACAAAACCTTAATGTATGTATCAAAATACTGGAACAATGATATTTTCCTATCCATCTTTGAAAGCAGAATGCTTAAAGTTGCATGACTTTTTAAATTTTATTTATTTATCTTCTATGTGTATGAATGTACTGTCTGCATGTAGGTTTGTACACCGGTATAGTGCAATGCTGTGGAGGTCAGAAAAGGGTGTCGGATTCCCCTGGAACTGGAGTTAAAGTCGGTTTTCAAGCCGGGCGTGGTGGCGCACGCCTTTAATCCTAGCACTTGGGAGGCAGAGGCAGGCTGATCTTTGTGAGTTCAAGGCCAGCCTGGTCTACAGAGTGAGTTCCAGGACAGCTGGGAGCTACAGGGAGACCCTGTCTTGAAAAGACCAAAAAAAAAAGACGGTTTTTCAGCTGCCATGTGGGTGCTGGGTATCGAACCCAGGTCTTCTGCAAGAGCAGTCGGTGGCTCTTAACCGCTAGGCTATCTCTCCAGCCCCACATGACTTATTTTTAATGACTAAATCTAATTAATTATGTTTTAAATTTCCCCCCTTACTCAGGTGTCTCAAAAATTTATGGTTATGGAGACATTTATAATGCAAAGGGAATATTCATATAGAGACCTGCCAAAATTATCTGTCACCAATAAGACTATAAGTAGGGTCTTCATGAAACTCTATGGGACAAAAGTCATTCCCTGCTTTTCTTGAAGTTCTGACTGGCTAATATTTTCAGTGTTCATGGATTCTAGCTTTGTTTGATGGAAACTTCCATTCTTCCACGGGATGTAGGCTTACATCAATTAGATATCAGTGATGAGCTAACCCATCTGCTGACATTATTTCTGGTATCTCTAACATTAGGAAGTAACTTGGATACTCCACATTGTGGTCCAAGTAAAACATCCTTTAGAATTATTTCTCCTCTCTCTTCCTGCCCTTTCCTTTTCATTTTTTCACTACCTCCTTTTGAAAATTGAAATTATTTTTTGTTTATTATGCCAAATGAATTGTGGCTATTTGCTTTTGCTCCCACTCCCAAGATATCTATCGTGTTCTGTATATGCATTTTGTATAAGAGAGAAAAGATAAAAATTTATTAACTTATCAAGTGAGGACTATGAATCACTAACACAAACGAGTTGTCAGAAAATGGCAATGCATTTCCAATGAAATATGGCAGCTGACATCTTGTTTCAGTGTTGTGAAGAAACAGGAACTGATGTGAGCCATGGCAGACTATAAGGGCATGTCTGAGCTTGGGGGAACAACTGCTATTCAGCTATAAAAATTGTTTAACATGTGGATAAATTGATCTGGTCTACAGAGAACATGGGAATCCAAGGTTTATGTAAATCTCACTTTAAAATACAGGTATATTTTAATATATTAAACCATTCAGGTCAGAGTAAATATCTATGGGCAACATGAAGGCTGTGGAATCCAGTGAGCAAGCACTACTTGAGAAAAAGCATGTCTTTCCCAGTTAGTGCTGACTCTGGTAAAACAAGTATCCACACACACACCTTCATTATCTATATTCTAAATGCCAAAGAAAGCATTCAAAGACATAAAGCTCATTACTTGTTAATTTCAAGAAACAGCCAATACAACATGGCTGTAGAATTTCCAAATTTGCTTCATTCATATGGGGCCATTGGTACAAACATGGTTTTAAATTTTTCTTCGGTCCTGCACACTGACTCTTAATTGTAATTGTGTGAAAGCATTAGCATGGGCGTGAAGCAATAAAAAGCCAACACTCCTCCTCTGCCTTTCTGTGGTATTCTCCTACTTTAAAGTGCTTGTTGTGCATTCACCGTGTGCTATTCTCCACCTGTCAGGATTGCTGGTTCAAAGAGAACAGCTTTAAACTATAGTGTCACAAGTCCATAAACTAACAAACAGCACTTCCGCCACTCTTTCTGCTGTTCTCTGCTTCTCCACAGCCACCTTGCCTTGCCCTTTCAGAACTCATCCCTGCCTTCCCTTCCATTTAGTCATCCTGTTACTGGCATGAAATGAATTAGCACTCACTTTGTGATAGTTCTCTGAACACTAATTTGATCTTCCTAGAAGAAGGTACAAATGACTTTACTGTGGCACATTATAACTGGAATGAACATTTTTTTAAACTTTGGTATGTTATTATTCATATTGCCATAATGCTTTAAAATGCATTTTTATTTTTTTCAATTAGCATACTTTGTATTAGACAACATTATGGCATTTTCAAATCATAACGTTCCAGGAGAGTCCCCTCCCTCCTCATTTGTTCAGCACCCTTCTTCTTCCCCTGGGCTGCTTTCTCCAATTCTTTCAATTTCCTTTCCTTTTTCTTTGGTCTGAGACAGGGTTTCTCTTTAGTCCCAGCTGGCCTGAAGCTTGCCATGTTTACCAGGCTGGTCTTTAACTCACAGAGATCTGTCTGCTTCTGCTTCCCTAGTGGTGGCATTAAAGTCATGTGCCACCACGCCCAGCTCCTTTCCATGTTCATGTAACGTGCATCCTATTGCAACACACACACACACACACACACACACACACACACTCTCATACACACCTTTTTCTCTCTCGGTCTCGTTAGTAGATTTTAGTCTTTACCCATATTTATACCTATTTATATACATGTATGTTTACATTGCAGTTATATTGCATTCTAGGAGCTATTTAGAGAGAGAATATAATACGTTTGTCCTTTGGAGTTTGTGTCCATTAGTGTATGTGCCCCACATTTATATTATCTATTCAACTGATGATGGACATCGAGACTGATTCCATTTTTACCTGTTGTGAGTAGAGCAGCCATAAGCATGGATGTAGAAGAACTCTGTAGTTCAGTAAGGAGACCTTTCAGTATCCATACAGCAGTGTTTCACATGGGTTGTACTACAGTTCCAGTTTTCATTTTTTGATAAGTATTCATGTTTATTTCCATAATGGCTACACTACTTCGTACTTGTATCACATTCCATATAATTAATACAGGATTATACTGAAAGTTAAGCTGAGTCAAATATTCTAAATATTGTATATTTTGAACTCACAATATAGATGGATTTGTGCAAGCAGGATTATGACTTCCCTGAGAGTCGAAAAATTGAACAAATTTCTCAAATACATCTCAGGCTGGAGAAGTTAAACTTCATACCCTACCATTCCTTTGAGACATACTATTTTTATCCTCTTTTTCTTGCCAAAATACATTTTGCATTTTTAAGTATGCTGATTATTTTTGCAGCTAATAATGATTACAATCACCATAATGATAAAAGTCTTAGGCAGTAAGTAAAAGATTAAAATTAACTACTGAGTCTCTGGAAATACAATACATTGTGTCTAGCTAAGGAATGAAGAAAGAACTTCTATTAATAACAATGTTTAACGCAGCTATGAGCACTTTCCTGCAGAACTGCACAGTACCAAGATCAAAGTCAAGACAAGACAAATCCACCAAAGTCTGAATTTTATTAAAGCCTCTCATGTATGTTAACCTTTTAACAGGTTACAACCCACTTTTCTATGTAAATGATACAGAGTGCCATACAGAAAACATTGTATTATTCTATTAGATGAGTAAAATGGAGAATAATAGAAAGGAGCACATATTGGGTCCAATCTGCTCTAAACTTGATGAATCCTGTTTTAAAGACCCACTGTTTCTTCTCTCCTTGTTACTGAAGCCTTCTAGCTGAACCCATGGGATTCCAACCACTGTTCAACTACTTTTACTGTTTGTTATCAAATCAGAGACTGAATCCTGATCATTGCTGAGTTACAAAAGGAAGAGCTAGTACTTTTAGAGGTTAATGTGCCAGAGTAAAGCCCCGGGCTATTTAAACAGAAGTTATTAGTGTCGTGACCTAATGGTCTGTCAGCGTTTGTCTGGTGCTAGCCTCCATCCATCTGTTCAGAATCTGCATGCAACTCTGTCTGACTGTTCTGAGTCTCTCCCAGAGACAATTAGAGGGAAGTGATATTCAGGCATTCTCATCTTGATAGAGTACTATTTGGGTAGCTGCCATTAAAAATAGTTGTTATTTTCCATATCAAAGACTAAATCCCTATTTACATGACTAAGAGCCTCCTTTAATACCCAGACGTAGACAAATTTCCTGGAGCTTTATCTGTTTCTTGCTGCCAAATGCTTCTCTTGCTGTGCTCCTGTCAAAGGGCCACCTGTCTGCCTGGCTGTTCCTGGACTTCCTTGATGACAGTTGACCTGTCTGCACTTTCCATCAAGGAGAACTTGGTGACTCTCACTCCCATGGTAATTCATTTTACTACCAGTAACAGAATCTCATTCTAGATAGTAACATTTAATGAAGGTCTGACATTAAATTTCCAAGAGATAGCTGAAAAGTCATGAGGACTTCTGGCTCTCAGACAAGCCAACATTGTTATAAGGTTAAGTCATCAACAGCCGGAAGAATCTAGTCAGCTGTTATTGCATAATTGACTTTTAAATGTATATACCTCTCTGTAATCTTAGCATAAAGCAGCATACTTCTTTTATGGAAGTATGAGCAGTATTTTGAGAATTGTGTTATCTACTTTGATTGAATAAATGACTTATTCCATTATAGTAGATATTGTGGCTTTTTCACAGTCTCCATGAACATGTTTACAAAATTAGAAAACAATATGTGGATGCATTCCATGAATACAATCAGTAAACTGAAAAAGGTTTTGAAAATATACCTATCAGACTTCCTGAAAATGTCAGTATCAAGTCAGATGGGCAGAAAATTCCCTGTCTTGTCCTACACTGCCACCCAGTGGGCACTGTGAATAAGGCAGCATAACAATTTAATTCCTTAAAGTTCAGTTTCATTGTAGGCCCACATGACCAGATTTCCCTCATAATGTCAAAATCAGTAATAAAACTACCTTTTATTTTACAGAACTCATGGTTTAGATGATAACTCGTAACCTGAATAAGCAGAGGCACAAAACAAAAGACTATTGTCTACTTTACCCATCTCATCTATTTCCTTATTTTCCAGCCAAGCTGATCTTACATTCCCGGGAGAGGACAAACTGCTGCCTCTCCTTCCCTCTCCATTTAGAACATCTTTCCTTTTCCTGTACATTGAAACAAGGCTGTTTCTGCTGGTGCTTGTGTCTCAGTTCACCTAGGAGCCTTCCTTCCTTCAACTCTGTTGATACTATTTCTCTTGAATTGAAAATGACAAGTTTCATCAGGCCTTTTTATTATTTTACATGCATTTCATGTCAAGAAGTGTCAGCTCCAGGGGCAGAGATGGGACACCAAGGAGCTTTTCCAGGAAGCCATTTCTTTTTTTTTAATAATTTACTTTTTTTATTTTTAATATAATACTTTTATTGGTGTTTTGTGTATCACAGACATCATCTTTCAGTTCAATTTAGACATATCCCCTTTTTCCTTCCCCTCCCACCCTAGTTTATGAATTCTGCCATACAGATACTGCATCTTTTTCTCAGTCTTTTTAAATATTTTCTCTGCAAAGGTTTATTGTTTGGGGTAGAATTTAACTATATCAGTCCATTCTTTGACCCAGTCCTTATGTTGTAGTTCCCTCCCAATTGTACCGCTCCAAAACATGCCTATATAAACATCATATATGTGCCAAAATTATATCCTCCAGGAATAAACTGTATGTGAACTCAGATATATGTTTAGGAGTTCTCATTTTCCCTTTCATTTTATATTACTCTAAAATTATAATATATACCTTCCACAAATATACAATAATCACTGTGTCTGAAAGTAGGTGGTAAGTTAATTCTAGAGCTCATGAAGCGATTCACGTTATGTTAAGCTGGGTGTGGTGGTGCATGCCTTTAATCCTAGCACTTGGGAGGCAGAGGCCAGCGGATCTTTGTAAGTTCAAGGACAGTCCGGTCTACAGAGTGAGTTCCAGGACAGCTGGGGCTACAGGGAGACCCTGTCTTGAAAAGACCAAAAAAAAAAAAAAAAGAGAGAGAGATTCACATTATAACATCACAGTTGTTTTCAGATAGAAAGAAATATAACAATAACTTTGCTCAGCTTAACTTTCAATTTGGGAACTTGGTACTATCATGCACAAATGAGGGAAACCATTCTCCATTTGGTGTTTTGGAACTGTGTTACTTCACTTAGCATAACGGTTTTGAGTTGCATCCATTTACCTGCAAAGTTCACAATGTCATCTTTCTTTACTGTTGCATAGAACTCCATTGTGTAGATGTGCCACATTTCTGTTATCCAGTCATCAGTTGAGGGGTATTTGGGCTGGTTCCAGCTCTTCACTATTGTGAAGAGAGCTGCAATGAACATGGATGTGGATGTATCTTTGTATTAGGGTGCATCTTGTGGGTATATACCCAGGAGTGGTATGGCTGGGTCCGATGGTAGGCTCATTTCGAGTCTTTTAAGGGTTCTTCACACTGCTTTCCACAGCAGTGGATGAGTGTTCCCAATTCCCCGCAACCTCTCCAGCATTTGGCCTTTTGTTTTCTTTAAAAGTATTTTTTTTCTTTTTTTTTATTGATGCTTTGTGTATTTCATACATCATTTCCCAATTCAATTCAGGCATATATCCCCTTCCCTTTCCCCCACTCCACTCCTACCCATCCCAGATCATGCATTCTGCCATAACTTTTCTGCATCTTTCTCTGTTTTTGTTTTGTTTTGTTTTGTTTTCATTTTTTAACAATAAGTGATAATTTGTGAGTACAAGCATCCTTCATGTAAAATCAATTTGCAAGCAGTTGTGCCCAAACCCACACAGCTCATGGGTCCCATAGGATCAAAAGGCTATATATTATACTATTTAAATACCTATGTATCTAATTGCATGTGCTTCATTAGTAGGATCGAAAGGTTATGCCTGGACAAGCTGGCAGCCCATGAAAGAAAACAGCCAGAATTGACTTGAGACCAAGACAACAGCTCCAGAGAAAGTAGACTGTTTTGCTTCTCATCCACCTGTACCCCTTTTGTAAGCCTTTTGTTTTCTTGATCTTAGCCAGTCTTATCGGAATAAGACAATATCCTAGAGTGGATTTAATTGGAATTTCCTTAATTATTAATGATGTTGAACACTTTTTAAGATGTTTCTCAGCCATCTCTGCTTCTTCAATGGTGAAGTCTCTGTTGAGCACTTTACTCCATCTTTTGAGTGAGTCATTTGTTTTCTTGCTTCTTTGCCTTTTGAGTAGATTATATATTCTGGATGTTAATGCTCTGTCAAATGTATCACTGATGAAGGTTTCCTCCCACTCTCTGGGTTTTCTCATCACTTCCTTGATTGTTTCTTTCCCTGTACAGAAGCTTTTGAGCTTGATGAGGTCCCACTTCTCAGCTGTTGACCTTATTTCCTGTGCGGCTGCTGTTCAATTTAGAAAGACTTTTCCTTCTCCTATGTCTTGTAGGTTGCTACCAACTTACTCTTCTATCACCTTCAGAGTCTCAGGTTTCATATTGAGGTCTTTGATCCACTTGCAGTTGATTTTTGTACAGGGGTGAGAGGTAGGGTTTTAGTTTTGTTCTTCCACATATGGTGATCCAGTTTTGCCACCACCATTTGCTTTCCTCCATTGAGCTTTTTTGGCACTCTTATCGAATATGAGGTGGCTGAAATTGAATGAGCTCAAGTTTGGATCTTCAGTTTTGTTCCATTGGTCAACAGGTCTGTTTTTGTGCCAGTGCCAGGCTGTCTTTATGACTGTAGACTGTAATATAGCTTGAAATCAGGTAAGGTGCTCCCTCCTGTATTGCATTTTTCCCTCAGGGTTGCTTTAGCTATTCTGGGTCTTTTGTTTTTCCAATATGAATTTAATGACAGTTTTTTCCAAATCTGTGAAGAAAGTCATGGTGATTTTTAACTGGGATTGCAATGAATCTGTATATTAACTCGGGTAGAATGGACAATTTTACTGTATTGATTTTTCCAGTCCACGAGCATGGGAGGCTTTTCCATCTTTTGATATTATCTTCAATCGCCTTCTTCAGGGGTTTAAAATTTTTATTGTAGAGATCTTTGGTGTTTTGTAATGTGTTTGTTCCCAAGTAATTTTTTAAGACATTATGTGTGGGAAGGTCTCTTTATATTCTTTCTCCAGTTGCTTGTTGGTGGTTGTGTAAGGAAAGGCTATTGATTTTTTCTAAGTTTTGTATCCTGCCACTTTACTGAAACTCAAATGTTTCTAGGAGTTTTCTGTTGGAATTTTTAGCATCCCACAGGTAAACTATCATATCATCTGCAAACAGGAATAGTTTGACTTCCTCTTTTACAAATAATACTCCTTTAATTTCCCTTTCTTTCCTTATTGCCCCAGCAAGGGTTTCAAGCACTATATTGAAGAGGAGCGGTGATAGGGGCAGCCTTGTGGGGTTCCTGTCTTTAAGGAGAATGCTACTAATTTTTGTCCATTTAGGATGATATTGGCTTTGTTTGCATATATCATATGTATATTATATATATGTATATATATATATATATATATGATATCTGTGTGTATGCATGTGTGTGTTCTTAGAATATCTTATGAACTTGATAAATATTTCTTGAATGAATGATTGACTAGGGTTTCCCACCATAACGTTTGTATTATTTCTTCTTCATTCTCAAAACAATCATAGAATATTTTCAGCAAAAGAGTAGTAATTCTGCTTTACATATGAGTAAATGAAATTTTAAGGAAAAAAATTAAATTTTCAAACAGATCATATGCTTAGCTACTAATTTGGTGTTAGTTTAAGTACTTGATTTTTAAAATCATTTTTATTTTATCGTGTCACAGTACATCTTAAACACTGGATACAGTACACAGCCCCCTCTGCATTGACTTTCTTGTGGATAATGAAGATCTCAGCACATTTTTCCCTGACTCCTTTATTGTGATAGGAGCTTTTCAGGCCTGCTCAAAACCTTGTATATCTGAACAAGGAGACCTCCTTATCACTGTCACTACACTCTTGAAGCAGTGATGAATTCAGCACTAAAAATAGCTCAGTCTCATTGTTCAAGCCCAGGCATTGGGTAGAAAGCACAGACTGTAGGCTCATCTCTAGCTTTTATCCAACAATGGTGATAACTTTGCACAGCACAAAAAGCAGTGAAACCCAGAATAAGCTGAATCCTCTTTCAGGGCAAATGGAATGAACACTGTGAGGGGAAATGCCTTCAAGGTCTTAATGATGACTGGGTAGGATACTTTTTCCTTGTTTATTTTTAGGAGAATGCCTGGTTTCTCAGTTACGTGGAAACTTATTGGCTGTGGCTCTTAGCAATGGACTGTGAAAGTGAAATAAATTACTCAGTGTCTTTACCATTGATCCAATTTGGTTCAGTAATCAGATTCAAAACCCAATTAACAGTCCTTCTGGAATATGAAGAAATTCTTCCCTAAAGAGAAAACCTCTTAAAGACTCCCCGAACAGGGCATTTGGCTGTGTAGAGATAAAATATTAATAAGATAATTTTAATGTATCAATTTTCCTTTAGCATACCTCATTGACATGGTAATACTTTTAAAGATTTTTTTATTATGATTATCACCTGGAGAAAAAGAAATAACATTTATCTTGAAACATTTTTCCAGTCATCAACTGGCAAAAATTGTTTTGTACCAAGTGTGGTGAAGATTATGGACAATAAGGAATACTTCATGGGCTGCTGTGCAAAACAGACTGTGTCCATGCATCTCCATGGAAACTCTGTTCTGTTTCATGAAAGCTCTCAGCACTGCGTTTAAGGAGGCAGGTTCAAATCTGCTTGTTGAACACAGCAAATTATATTGGGGCATAATCAACAGATACCTAATTGTACATAAAGCCTATGCAAGGGGAGGGATCTTATCTGTGATACTGTGAACATAGCCAAACACACATGGATAGAGAGGTCATAGACTTTAGACAAAGGCCCAAAGCTTCCACATTCCTATACAAATATAATTTTTTACTATATGCTAAATATGAATCCTTATATTTACTGATAAGTATGCCAGTCATCACTCATCAAAGAATCTTCTTTTGCAACTGATGGAGATATTACAAAGTTTCACAACTGGTGACACACAAAGAATAAATGTCTCCAAAATGCCTAACCCTAAGTGACATATCAACAATGGAACTTCTAAACCTAAGGCTCACCGAACATAGTAGAACAAGCAATGGGCAGAATATTACAGAATTTCTCAATTCTCCTGAGCCAAGATCCTTCATGCAAACAGGCATGGAACATAAAAGCCCACAAATGGCCAAAACATAGAAAATAGGAGTCTGCAAAGTATGGGTCCTTAGACAGGACTCCTATATTAAACTCCACCTACCCAGGGCTCAGAGAACATTGCAGAAGAGGGAGATGAATAATTTAAGTGCCAGGGGAGAAAGTGTGTGAGCATATGGAAACATAATCTTACAGGCTCCTGGGACCTTACTCAGAAATGTACAACAATGGGGTCAGCATGCATGAGACCCAAGCAAGCTCAAGCAGACAAAACCCTAGCATGGGACTGAGAATGGGCCCAATCTTAGCCCGAGAACTATTGCCAGTTGATAACTACTGGGTGAAGGACAGCTAATCTTTGATGGGCTGACTAGACACCAGTGGATGAACTTGCTCTAAGGGGAATCTGGGAACACTAACTTGACATGATAAGTCTTAATACGAATGACAGAATGCTTGAAATCCAGTGGGGGGGTCTATGGAAGAGTGCAGAATGGGGAGCAGTATAAAAGTGATTAAGATGTTTTGTATAAAATGCACAAAATTTCAACTTAAAAATATACAAAAAAGAAATGTCATTACTTTCTAACATGCTGGTGCTGGAGCATTGGATCAATCAAAAACAGTGCCTTCTGGGCAGGGGAACTGATGAGGAAGTGCAAGAAGTAAATACAAATAAGAAGCAAGGCAGTAGGTAAAAAAGCCACTCACTTCTGACCACATACAATGTGATATAAAACATCTGTCAGGCCATTGCCATAAAGATGACAGAATGAGAAAATCAGAACAGTTAGCTTCCGCTCTTTCCCCTTCTTTCCCTGTATCATCAGTAGGTCAGAGAAATAGGCATGTTATGATGACCAATTTTCAACATCATTAATGATGTTAAATGTGTTGAATTTATGAGGGCAAGTTAGGGGCAGCTGGGGTCTTATCCTACCTTACATTAATCTAGAGAAGTGGTCTTCAAGAGGAGTAATTATTAAATATTAGGTTTCTAAATTCCTTTCTCCACATTTTTACTTTTGGATGAATGTCACATCTGTATATGAAGTTCTTTTCTGCCTTTGAAGGTAATATGGTCCACTAGATATAATTGGGAGAAATGTAAGAATGGATAAATGTATAATACCTACTAGAAAGCTTAACATTCTCAACTCACTAAACTAGTTTAAATTGGTTTTAAATGCTGTTTTTAAAGGGAGTTGAAGCATTCGTCCCTGACATGGTGATTTCATAGGGTCTTTGAAGGATCAAACAGAAAAGAACTTTGAACATTGTAAATCATTTTACAACCTATTAATAATAGCAACTGTCTAGCTGTGTTTTAGGAATATACAAATTGGATGAGGGAAAGTAATTAAAAATAGAACAGAGACCCTGTGAAAATCTTTTCCTTCAATGAGGAATGGAAGAGGGAAGATGGTCTGTGTTTGTAAAATAAGAATGCCAAGAACTTAAACATTTCAAATGTAGTAAAGCATTTATCCCTGCCACGTGTTTGTGTGTGTGTGTGTGTCTGTGTGTGTGTGTGTGTGTGTGTGTGAAATCAATACCATTAAGTGAAATAGAATAGGAACTGCATGTTAACGGCCATGTACAATGAACGTGTAACAGCTGTCTGAAGACACATGTGATGGGCTATGAGTTAGTAATGTTCACTCATCATTACTGAGGAGGAAAAGGAAGAAGGACATCAGGAGAAATGAAACTGGGTGAATAAACCTACTTTAGATTAAAATTTCAAAAAGCTTTGCAGTTCTGAGAAATGCACAATTCCAATTCTGAAACTGAGAGAAACTGACAAAAGACTGCCACTGTGTGCAAGTGACTCCAGAGAGACAACGTCCTCTATCCAGACAAGGAAGTGATGGACAGAGATGGCCTTTTGACAACAAGCACTGATGCATTGCCATCCTAGTCTGACCTGACATGGCTGCCACATTTGGTCCACATGCCCAAGGCACGAATTGTCACTCCAGTTTTGAGGACAGAAAATCATGTCTTGTCTCCTGATATACAGTTATTAAAAAAGAAAAAGTACTTGCCCCTGTCATTTCTTTATTTTTTAAATCTTGGTTTTATTTTTAACTATGTGTATGTATGTGTGTCTGTGTGAGAGTTTGTACATGTGAGTGTATCACCTGTGGAGGGCAGAAAATGAAATTTGATTCCAAGTGTTGGAGTTACTGTCAACTGTGAGCTGCCTGACATGAGAATTAGAAACCAAATCCAGCTCCTCTGCAAGAACAGAAAGTGCGCTTATCCACTAACCTGTCCCTCCAGCCCCTTGACGCATATCCTAAAATGTATTTTTCACTTAGTGGAGCAGATCACTATTTGTAAATGAAAACATACAGGAAAATGCAGTGTCATACATAATTCATATGATACAAAGTTTTAACATTTTTAATGCCTCTTAACAAATATACACAAGAAAAATAGATTTGCATTGCCTCTGTATAGAAATATAACATCATATTCAGGTTATTACTAAGAACAAGGTTCGAAAACATACTAGGAATTAGCAATTGGTAAATATCTCATTAAGCTTTTAAACATCTCCAAATCCTGCTTTACTTGCTTTGGGTCATTAACTACTTCAGACATTCCTCAGAGAAGATTTGTTACCACACAATTCAAAATAACAGTGACACCTGTGGGTGTTGATTCATTTCTTTAACACCAGTTAAATTCTACCATATGTTAGACTCTGCTGGTCACTGGTAATAGAATGAACAATATAATAAAGGAGACAGAGGCTGTGTGAAAAGAACTGTACATTTGCTAAGAGCTCAGATAATGGAAGACTCACCATAGGATCACAGAGGAAGGGGCCTCAACTAGCCTGGAGATGTGATTGTGGAAGCAATGTTTTTCTTTAAAGGATAAGAAGTTGGGTTAAAAAAACATGGAACTATGCTAAAGTAACCTACCATAACTATTAGTGCTGCTTAAATACCTATATATCTAATTGCTTGTTCTTCATTAGTAGGATCGAAAGGTTATTCCTGGACAAACTGTCAGCCCATGAAAGGAAACAGCCAGAATTGACCAGAGTCCAAGTCAACAGCTCCAGAGAGAGTGGACTGTTTTACCTCTCATCCACCTGTGCCCCTTTTCTAAGCCAAGGGAACAACCTGCGGAAGAGGGGGCGTGGTAGAATGTAAGGGCTGCGATTGGGGTGAATGGTGAAACTACAGCAATGTAGTCTGGACACTCATTTGATCAACTTGATTGAACAAACAACCTGTCACCCCCCACTGGATGGTGGGGCTGTAGGTGTTTGGGCACAACAGCCTGCAGATAGGTTTTGCATGAAGGATAAAATTGAGGAGAAAGATGCAGGACCGTTTGGCAGAATGCATGATCTGGGATGGGGGGGTGGGGAAGGGAAATAAGCCTGAACTGAATTGGTAAACAAATGTATGAAATGCACACCAAGCATTCACATAAAAAAACTATCAAAAAAAAACATGGAAGAACATGGGGCTTTGCTAGAGTATAGATTAGGCAAAGCACCAGCTGTTACTGGGGTCAAAAATTATTCTGTCCATCCACAGTGGCAACTTTTAACCCTATAAAAACCAAATGAAATGAGAGAAGTAACACAGGGAAGAAAATAAGCAATAGAATCTGAAAAGGCCAAGAGTCACTGAGTTATAAGTTACAAAAAAGAATATCCCATATACTTAGGATCCTAGAAACTCAGGTTTTCATAATTACTTTTAATTTTATTTTAAATTCTGAATTTAAGAATGAATAGCTGGGCTAGCAATATGGCTAACAAGTATGATGCCCGTGTAGAAGTGCTGGAAAAAGGAACCCCAGAGCTCCCACACACATTGGGCCACACATCCACAAATATGTGAACATATATATATATATATATATATATATATATATATATTGACCTCTGCATGCATTGCACACACATCCTACATTTGTGAGCACATAATATACTACACTATCACCCCCATCAATAAATAAGCACCATTTTTACCTTGGCGGATTGTGCTGATATATATATCTATAAATAAATTAAAAAATTTAAAAAAGAATGTTTGATTGCAAGCAGGATATATATATATATATATATGTGTGTGTGTGTGTGTATGTGTGTAAAATCTATGAGGATGACCATGCCAATATGGTGAATATTGGAGAGATGTAGAGAGCATATGTGTCACATTCATCACATTTTCAACTATCAAATCTAATAATGTGAAATATAGAATTAACTTTCTGATCTTTCATATCTATCATATCTATCAAGCCCCTTAAAATCCTTGTGCATGAAACCAATTGTCAGTTTTTACATTCGTATTAAAAGTGGATGTGTGAAATAATCAAAGATATTAAAGATGGGAAAATGCATGAGCAGATAGAAAATACAAATCTAGTTAATATAGTAATAACCAAATCATACTTAAATGCAGAGAACTGTCTATGATGCAATGGCAAAATAATTTCCAATCTTCTCATTCCATGCACATGTAACTTTGGAGTAGTGTGATTTTCACTAATGTGCATGTAATAAGTAGAGTAGCATTGGAACACGAATAGGCAGACAGCTTCCATTTTCAGACATTTCAATTTCAATTTCCAGCACAGACCAAGTCAGTTTAAACCTAACTTTTAGATATAGTCTTTTATTCACTCAAAATACAGATCAAGTTGAATTTTAAATTAACATATAAATGACTTCATGTTGATTCAGGAAAAATAAGCTGATCCTCATGTCTTTAAAAGCACCAGTGAAGACTAATGAAATAAAGAGCATTATAAGTTATAGGAAAGCATTACCAAGTCTCTCTGGTTCATTTAATGTATATTCATAGTGCATAGTTATGGAGAATATAATATTAACTTCACACAATGACCCTTATAAAAATCAGAACTATAAAGTTCTAAATATCAATTACATCATTCTGGGTTCTCTGAGTAGGCAGAACCAGTAGGATATATGCACAAGTGCATGTGTTTTACAGACAAATGTTAAGGAGTTGGTTCCCATAGGTGGGAGAGGCCAGCAAGTCCACAGTGGCTGAACCAGGCTGCAGGCTTGAAAGTCTGGCAGCCAGACCCCGCAGCATTGTCTTGTTTGCATTTGCCTCATTACCCTGAGTCTCAGACCCCACTCAGAAAATGTAGAACTAAGTCCCAGGCAGTAAGCAAATGTTCCATAGAAATGAAGCAAAAGAATTGACTTCAGAACAGATTATGTTTAATAACCACCCATCACAAGTTTTGAAAGCATATAGGCAATAAGTGAGGACTCTGTTTTGTTATTGTCAGTCAGTGTGGGTCTCAGGAGATCAGGGAAACATAAAACACAAAGAAAGGCTCCCTGAGGAGGAGAATTTGCCCACAGTAAAAGTTTTCCTCAGGCAAAAGTCTGGAAAACAATGAGCCTATGGAAAAATCAGTGTGTGTGTTCTCTTCAGAACTCCTGTCAGAAGACATCTTAAAATATACCTTCACGTTAAATTTTCAAATAATTAATTTTTAATGTAAAAATGGTTTTCAAAGGAATTTTTTAGACTCCATATGCTTTATCACAAGTATATGAGAGTACATTGAATTGGGTAGGAAACTACAATAAGGGAAGGGGGATAAGGGAGGGAATCTAAATACCATCAAATTATATTATATGAAAATCACAAAACTTCAATAGAAATGAAAAAATACAGACTACAATGAACACAATACATAACTTGCACCTAAAATGCTATTAACATTAATTAATTTAATATTATTTTAATTACTATTAATTTATTGTGAAAAGAATGTAATTATAAACATAGATAGTATATTTAAAATTATATTCTCACTTATTTCTCTTTTTTATTTTTATTTTTTATTTTTTTTATTTTTTATTTTTTTATTTTATATTATTCCAAAATATGCATAAATACACTCCACACATAAGTCAAAATTAACAATTCTGAAAATAAACTATAAGTTAATTCCTAAACACATTTAGAGATTCACATTTTAACAGTAAAGTTGCATGCAGGTAGAAAGTCACGTAATTTTACATTCTTTTTTTAGAATATGACTACATATCTTCCATCTGTACATGGTAATTATAATGTGTGAGTATAAGTGGTAGGACAATTCTAGAACCCATTTATAGATTCACATCGTAATAGCACTGTTGCTTTCAGATACAATGAAATATAATAATAAAGTTGCTCAGTTTGCCTCCCAACTGGAGATTTGGTGTTAGCATCCACAAATGAGGGAAACCATTCACCTTTTTTTTGTTGTTGTTCTGGGACTGTGTTACTTCACTTAGTATAATTGCTTCGAGTTCCATCCATTTACCAGCAAAGCTCATGATGTCATCTTTCATTACTGCTGCATAGAACTCCATTGTGTAGATGGATCACATTTTTGTTATCCAGTAATCAGTTGAAGGGCATTTGGGTTGCTTCCATGTCTTTGTGATTGTGAAGAGAGCTGCAATAAACATAGCTGTGCCCATATCTTTGTGGTAGGATGTGTCTTGAGGGTATATACCCAGGAGTGGTATGGCTGGTTCAGGTGGTAGGCTCATTTTGAGGGTTTTTTTTTTTTGTAATTTAAAAGAAACTTTATTCTGTATGTAGGAAGCATAATTAATTAGAGTAGGAAAAAATTTTAGAATAAAATTCCCCACCACCACCACTGCCACCAAACAACTTTCTTGGAGTGTTAATCAGTTTTCATTTAGATTCAGGAAATATATATTTGACGTATCACCTTGAAATGTTAGCAAAAAAGTTTAGTTTCTAAGGAAAAAGAAACAAACGACTATTGGGAATTTCAGACTAAAAGAACAAATGATAAATACAAGAAAAAGGGGGGAGTGGAGGGCAGGTGTGGTGGATGGTCCACGCCTTTTATCCCAGTGCACCTGGGAAAATCTCTATGAATCAAGGCCGGGCTCATCTACATAGTGAGTTTTCAGGCCAGCCTGTTATGGAAAAAAAAACAAATTGCAATTATATTCAAAATGGTAAAGATCTAAATAAATGGCAATGAAGTATTTGAAACACTGATAGAATCTTCTGGCTTAGCATCAGTGCTTCTATTTATGCAAAAGTTTCGTAAAAGTTGTTTTTTTTTTCTTTGTGTTGTTGAATTTTGGGTTTTGTTAGTTTAGTTTTATTCTGTTTTTTGTAAACTATCATTTGAGTTTTTTAGGGTTCTCCACACTGCTTTCCACAGTGGTTGTACAAGTTACATTCCCACCAGCATGGATGACTGTTCCACTTTCCCCACCACCGCTCCAGCACGTGATGATTTTGGTTTTCTTGTCCTAGCCATCTTTAAGAGTGAGATGATATCTTAAGTTAGGTTTAATTGGCAGTTCCTTTAATTATTATGTGTTTTGAACACTTTTCAGTGTTCTCAGCCTCTTTAACTTCTTACGTAAGTCTCTGTTCACTCTGTATAGTCAGGTTCTCTAAAGAAACAGAAGCAACAGGATGAATATATATACTATACAATTTATTGATTTGCTCACGTGACAGGCTCAACAGTACGCCGACTGAGAGGCGGGAATCCAGGGAACTGCTCAGTCCGCAAGGTGGATGTCCAGGAGTCCCCATCAGTGCTGAAGGCCCGAAGTGATTCCAGGAGATCGCCAGTCTCGGTACAAAACCGGCTGGGATCCAAAGGATTGATCACAGCAGCAAGGCAAACTCCCCAGATGAGAGAGAGGCAAAGCCGCAGGAAGGAAGAAAAAGGGCCAGCTCCCGCTGCCTGCCTTAAATACTGCCTGCCAGCAGAAGGTACCCCACATTTGGGGTGGGCATCCGGGTGTAGGTGGTCCAATCCGAAGACCCTTTTCTCTTATTGTTCCTTAGTCCAGTCAAGTTTACACCCAGGATTAACACATCACATGTCACCCCTTGTCAAACTTGACATCCAATAAATAGCCCTCTGCTTAAATGTCAATTGCAAACAATGGCAAGGTCATAATCCACCTAACATTTATAAGTATCTCGTGTGCAATAGCAAAGCATTATATTTTAGAGTAGGTGGTAATGTCCTTGAAGAACTTAGTCCTTCAGTATCTAATAACCTAAATATGACAACACTTAACACATATCTTCAGTTGCACATTCAAAGGGGAACAAAGTATCCACTTAATTAAATACATATAACATATATATATATATACATTTATAACAAGCACATTCTTAACCAAATAGGACGAAGGTTAATATCTATTATAATCCACGTTTCTGCAACTGGTCCCATGCCTCAGCTGATATTTATGACTACCTTCTTCTACTACCCATCTGTATTTCCTCCGCCTGCAATCAGCAAGCCTCTGCAGGTCTTGGCTCTTTCCCTGAGAGTGACCCATACCTTCATCCTGAAGGGTCTGGGCCATTTTATTGTCCTGTCTGGTTTGGGTTGTTGGAGTTTCCATTGACCTTAATCATAGGACATGGTAGCACAAGAAGGCCCCTACAGCATCTCCTGCCTTCCAGACATAATCTTCCTTGCCCCATTGTGGAGAAAAAAGTCCAATTTCCCCATGGTGTCTGGATCAATCACTCCTCCTAACACTTACTGTTATTCCTTCCTTAGCCTGTTGGCTTAAAAGCAGTAGAAGCCCGAAGTGGCTAGGGGGAAGTCTTAGCTTCCAGTTCAATGGAACTTTTGCTGTATCTACTGGCAAAAGCACTCCCCCATTGGAGCCAAAACATCTAGACCAGCAGAACGCAAGGTCGTGGTACAGGAAGCAAAAAATTTTCCTACTGGGTCACTAGGGGTGATAGTGAGTGGAATCATTCCCATTTCCACCCCTTGGTTCCTGGACCCATGAATTCTGGCTATAGGAGAAACAGTACCATATAGTGGACGCTGATTCAAAGCATATACTGCTTGCTGGAGAACCTTGCCCCAGCCCTCCAGGGTATTGCTACCTAATTGGCGCTGTAACTGTGTCTTCAAGAGGCCATTCCATCGTTTATATCAAGCCAGCTGCTTCTGGGTGGTATGGGGAACATGGTAAGACCAGTGGATACCATGACCATGGGCCCACAGTCACACTTCTTTGGCTGTGAAGTTCCTTGATCAGAAGTTATGCTGTGAGGAATACCATGGACGGTGGATAAGGCATCCGTAAGTCCCTGGATGGTATTTTGGCAGAAGCATTACGTGCAAGGAAAGGCAAATCCATAACCAGAATAAGTATCTATTCCTGTAAGAACAAAACGCTGTCCCCTCATGATGGAAGTGGTCCAATGTAGTCAACCTGCCCCAGGTTGCTGGACGGTCACCCCGGGGAATAGCACCATATCGGGGTCAATGTTGGTCTCTGCTGTTGGCAAATCTGGCACTCGCAGCTGTAGCCAGATCAGCCTTAGTGAGTGGAGTCCATGCTGTTGAGCCCATGCATAACCTCCATCTCTCCACCATGACCACTTTGTTCATGGGCCCATTGAGCACCAACAGGGATAGCTGGAGAAAGAGGCTGACATCCACAAAGAGTCATCCGATCTACTTGATTATTAAAAATCATCCTCTGCTGAGATCACCTTTTGATGAGCATTACATGAGACACAAGTATCTTCACATCCTTTGACCATTCAGAGAGCTCTATCCACATACTTCTTCCCCAAATGTCTTTCTCAATGTCTTTCCAATTTTCGTCATGCTCCTTCCAAGTCCCTGACCATCCAGCCAAACCATTGGCTACAGCCCATGAATCAGTATATAATCGAACCTCTGGCCATTTCTCCTTGCAGGCAAAATGCACAACCATGTGCACTGCCCGAAGTTTCTGCCCACTGTGAAGACTTTCCTTCACCAGTGTCCTTTAGGGTTGTTTCAGAAATTAGGCTGTAATGCTGCAGCTGTCCACCTCTGGTGGTGCCTACATAGCATGCAGAACCATCAGTAAACCAGGCCCTAGTCTTCTCTTCCTCAGTCAAACTTATCATAGGGCAACACCCATGAAGCCATAGGTGCATGCTTAAGGAGCCGGAACATTTAACAGGAGTGGGAACCATAGGCATTTGGGCAACTCTTCATGTAGCTTGCTTGTGCCCTCAGGGCCTGCCCGGGCCCTGTCCCGTATGTACCACTTCCATTGAAATGGACTGTTGCTGTGCAGTCCTACTTTATGGTCTGGTGGTCAGATAACACCCAGCTACATGATGGGCAGCTCAGGTCGCATGGTGACTTGGTGGCCCATAGTCAAACGTTCAGTTTCCACTAAGGCCCAATAGCAGGCTAAGAGCTGTCTCTCAAAAGGAGAATAGTTGTTTGCAGTGAAGGTAGAGCCTTGCTCCAAAATCCCAAGGGCCTCCGCTGTGATTCCCCTATGGGAGCCTGCACAGACTCCAGACAGCATCTCTATCTGCCACTGATACCTCAAGCACCATTGGGTCTGCTGGTATATGGCCCTAGGGGCAGAGAGCACTGCACTGCAGCCTGGACTTTGAAGAGCCTTTTCCTGTTCCTGTGAAGAGCCTTTTCCTGTTCCACAGCCACCAAAGTTTGCTGCCTTACGAGTCACCTGATATATGGGTCGTAGTAACACACCCAGATGAGGAATGTCTGCCTCCAGAATCCAAAAAGACCCACCCAGACGTTGTGCTTCTTTTTTGGTGGAGGGAGGGGCAGGTGCAACAACTTATTCTTTACCTTAGAAGGAATGTCTCTGCATGCTCCACACCACTGAACTCCTAGAAATTCACGAGGTAGATGGCCCTGAATTTTAGTTGGATTTATTTTCCATCCTCTCATGCGCATATGCTTTACCAACAAGTGTAGGACTAGCTGCTACCCCTGTTCACTGGGTCCAATCAACATAACATCATCAATATAGTGGACAGTGTGAATTTTTGGTGGAGAGTCAGGCGATCAAGATCCCTTCTAACTAAGTTATGGCACAGGCTGGAGAGTTAACAAACCCTGAGGTAAGACAGTAAAGATATAGTTGGCCTTGCCAGCTGAAAGAAATTGCTTCTGGGGCCTTATGAACCGGTATATGGAGAAGAAAGCATTGGCCAGATCAATAGCTGCATACAGGTACCAGGAGACATATTAATCTGCTCGAGTAAGGATAACCACATCTGGTACAGCGGCTGCAATTGGTTTCACTACTTGGTTGAGTTTTTCGATAGTCAACTGTCATTCTCCATGATCCATCTGGTCTTTTGCACAGGCCAAATTGGAGAGTTAAATGGAGATGTGGTAGGAATCACCACCCCTGCATCTTTCAAATCCTTGATGGTGGCACTTAATCTCGCAATCCCTCCAGGGATACGATACTGTTTTTTGTTCACTATTTTCCTGTTAGAGGCAACACCAATGAGTTTTCATTTGGCCTTTCCAACCATATAGCCCTCACTCCCACAGATCAGGAACCAATGTGGGGATTCTGCCAATTTCTAATTATATCTATCACAATTAAACATTCTGGACTGGGGGAAATAACCACAGGGATCGTTCTGGGACCCACTGGGCCCACCGTGGAGCGGAATTCTTCTTAGCCATTAACTCCATTTAATTCACCCTGCCTCCATAGGCCCCTACTTTATCCGGAGGGCCACAATGCTTTTAGGGTCTCCTGGATCCAGTGTCATTACTCAGACCAGTATCCAATCGGCCTCGAAAAGTTCTGATTATTCCTGGTTCCCCGATGTACAGTTACCTAGTAAAAGGCCTCAGGTCCTCTCTGTGGGAAGGACAGGAGGACAGGCCCCACTGAACTCTTTCGGTTGTGCACAGGTCGCCTTCCTCACTGGACCTGGCCACACCCTTAATTCAAGGGGTTCTGGGTCTGAAACCTGTTCAAGTCTGGAACACCCGGTCAAATGGGCGGGATTCGCTACTCCTAAAATAAAATTGCTTTGTCTCTGTCATTCGTTCTAGAGCTTTTCTGCTTAACAGATCAAATATAAAAGTTAGTAAGGCTTCTTATGATATTTAGTCTGGGAACACCATGATTAAATTGAGCAGTGTCCACAAGATCAATTTCGGGTCATGCCCAGTATAGGTATTGTTTGCCTGTGTGCCCTACCCATGTATGATAATTACGATAACTGCGCTCATCTGGCCTTCTGCGCATTTCAGTGCTGCCACCTGACGCTACCTGAGGTCCTGTTAACCTACTACGTGTACATTTAATTTATGCAAAACGAGACACAAATTCTCTAACTGTAAATCTGCATAAGAAATAGAGCAAAAACAAGCTCTTCTAATGTTCCTTGGTGTCTTTCACGTACTTCCATCTTATAATCAAGTGAAGGATTCCTCTGGTCCTCCTGTGGAGCGAATGTGGTTTTACACTTCGAGATCCACTGAGCATGCCCGTCTGCTTGACCCTCACAATCCTTTCAATACTAAGCCAAGGAATATCAGGCATCTCTAACTCGCTTTGTTAGTAGGCCATGTTTAATAAATACATCAGCACACCATTCAATAAACTTTTAACACCTTTTTTAACTGCTCTGAGCTTCCATGTTAAACCTAGAATCTCTACTCAGTGGCTCATATCGATAAACTCAGTATGATCCATTTTATATTCCTTCCACCATTATCCCACACCCTTAAAATCCATTCCCACACATATTCCTTAGGCTTCTGCCAGAACGAATCAGCAACTCATTAATTTCTTTAGTAGTATTAGCACCTTCCTCGCTGGACCACACTTTCTATCTCACTTGAGGGGCTTGCTTAGACTTCAATCTGGTTATAGGTCTAGAGGAAACAATTGTTGGGCCCTGAGGGACTATTAGCTCCCATGGGAGGGGGGGATTAATTTCCTCAGGCAAAGGGTGGGGAGGAGGGATCTGCAGGGTGTGGATTCTCTGCAGGGTGGGGAGATTAATTCCTCAGATAAAGAAAATCCCTCAGAATCGAGGGTTCAAAATCCTCATCACATATGAGTTCTCCCACACATCTCCATCCCAAGTTTCAGGGTTCCCACCCTTTCCCCACCAGTGCTCTCACTTTAACTGCTGACACTTTTCGTGGCTGGGAATTAAATTTGCATTGTAAATCAGCCAAACATATAATAAGGGCTCTTGATTTTCTGCTGCTTTAGCTCATTTGGCTGCTGGAGAGAAGATTCTTCTTCCAGACACACTTGGAAACATTTAAACTGTTGTTTCGAATCCGAGAGCTGGTCATTTTTATCACCGAGCTCATATTTTTCGTCACAGTTTATCCAGACATGCTAGGAGCAACAAGGCAACATCATTATTTTCCTGATTTTTCTGCAATTTCTCGAACGTTTTATATATAGAGTCACTAAATTCCTTGCTTCTCACAAGAGGTGAGTTAGGTGAGTAAATGGATCTATCTTCATAATTAGATCAAATAGTCTGCACCAAGGATTATCATTCCTCTTCATGCCACCAGGAGAGCCTTCAGTAACTCTAGGCTTTCATTGGGTTGGACAGCTGGCTCCAGAAACTACCAGCCCATAAAGAAATTCATCCTTTCAATTCTGTTTCTCTAGAACCACTCTGGTACCAAAATCTGTATTAGTCAGGGTTCTCTAAAGAAACAGAAGCACCAGGATGAATATATATAACTATATACAATTTATTGATTTGCTCAGCTACGGAGCTCAACAGTAGCGCCGAACTGGGGAGGCCGGGAATCCAGGGAATTGCTCAGGTCCGCAAGCTGGATGTCTCAGGAGTCCCAGTCTAGTGCTGAAGGCCCGAAGATGGATTCCAGGAGATCGTGCCAGTCTCGGTAAACATCGCTGGGATCCGAAAGGTTGATCACAGCAGCAAGGCCAACTCACCAGATGAGAGAGAGGCAGCCGCAGGAAGAAGAAAAAGGGCCAGCTCCCCGCTGCCTGTGGCCTTAAATACTTGCCTGCCGCAGAAGGTAACACCCACATTTGGGGTGGGCCACCGGGTGAGGTGTCCAATCACAAGACCCTTTTCTCTTATTTGTTCCTTAGTCCAGTCAAGTATGACACCAGGATTAACCATGACAAGCTCTTTACTCTTTTGAGTAGGTCATTTGTTTCTGCTTCTTTGTTTTTTAAGTAGCTTATATATTCTAGATGTTAATGCTTTGTTGATGTATCCCTGGTGAAGGTTTCCTCCCACTCTGTGGGTTTTCTTTCACTTCCTTGATTGTTTTCTTTTGTCATTAAAAAGCTTTTGAGTTGTGATGAGGTCCCACTTGTCAGCTGTTGTCCTTATTTCTGTGCTGCTGCTGTTTACTTAGAAAGTCTTTTCCCACAACTATGTCTTATAGGTTGCTGCCGAATTTTTCTTCTATTTCATCTTCAGTGTTCAGGTTTTAGGTTGAGATTTTGATCCACTTGGAGTTAATTTTGTACAGGGTGAAGAGTTGGGGCTTTAATTTTGTTCTTGCGACAAATGGTGACCAGTTTTGCCAAACAACATTTACTGAAAATACTACCCTTCCTCCATTGAGCTTTTTTGGCCGCTTTGTTAAATATGAGGTGACTGAAGTTATATGAGCTCCAGTTTAGATCTTCAATTTTGTTCCATTGGTCAATTGGTCTCTGTTTTTGTGCGCAGTGCACGCTGTTTTATGACTGTAGCCCCTGTACATATTAATTGAGTCTGGTAATGTAATCCACCCGTATTGCACTTTTCACTTCTGGTTGCTTTTAGATATTCTGAGTCTTTTGTTTTTCCATATGATTTAAGGATTTTTATTTCTAAGTATGAGAAAAAGCTCATGGGGATTTCTACATTTGGATTGCATTGAATCTTATATTAATTTGGGTTAGAATGGACACTTTTTACTATATTAATTTTTCCATATCCATAAAGGATGGTATTTCTTTCCATCTTTTGATGTCATTTTCAATCTCCTTCTTCAGGGTTTTAAAATTTTTGTTGTAGAGGTCTTTGGTGTCTTATGGTTAAGTTTATTCCTATGGTATTTTTTGAGGGCTAATTGTATTGGGAAGGTCTCCTTATATTCCTTCTCCAGTTTGATTTTGTTTGGTGTAAAGAATGCTACTGATATTTTCTAGTATTTATTTTGTATCCTGCCACTTGTTATTAACTTTTGATCAATTTCTAAGAGTTTCTGGTGGAGTTTTTAGCATCCCTTAGGTAACTATCATCATCTGCAAAAAGGGATAGTTTTACTCTCTTTTCCAATTAGTACTCTAATTTCACTTTCTGGCCTTATTGCCCTAGCAAGCATTCAAACGCACTATATTGAAGAGGAGTAGTTATAGGTGGATAGCCTTGTCATGTTCCTGCCTTTAAGGGAATGCTTCCAATTTTCTCCATTTAGGATGATGTTCGGTGGGGTTTGTTGTATATGGTGGCTTTGGAAATTACATTGAGGAATGAATCCTCAAGTCCAATTCCCTCTAAGACTTTAGCATGAAGGGATGCTGGTTTTGTCAAAAGCTTTTTCTCCATTTGATTTTTTTTTTTTTCTTTGTCATTTATGTGTTTATGATATTTATTGATTTACCATATGTTGAACCATCCCTGTATCACTGGTATGAATCCAATCTGGTCATGATGGATGATCTTCTTTTTATTAAACTTTTTACATAAGTCTTACATCATTTCTCAATTGAATCTAGAGTCACTTCCCTTTCCTTGCCCCCCACCCCACCTGAGTCCCTGTACTCTGCCGTACATGTCCTACATCTTTTTCTGATTCCTTCCAGAATTTTTTTCCAGTTCTTTTTTTTTTTTTTTTTTTTTTTTTTTTTTTTTTTTTTTTTTTTTTTTTTTTTTTTTAGTTATTTATTTTTATAATAGTCATATATATACATATAGATGATATAGTCATATAATATATATATACGTATATATATAGAGTATATATATAATATGGCTCACCACCTGCAGGATACGGGAGCTAGGGAGAAGTCATGCAAAAATATCAACTGTGAAAACATTTCCAGAATGTGCTTACCTGTTGTCAAGTAATCATCTGGAAGTTATGCCTGTGAATTCATTCATGAGTGCAGTGTAAACTTTTAGAGAAAGTATCCTAAATTGACTGCTGATGTTCACAAGGAAAGAAAATATTTGAGTACAAAGAACATAGACATCTTTCTTCTTTTTTGTTTTGTTTTGTTTTGGAATAACATCTATGTATCCCAGCATTCTCTTAAATTCTACACCCTCCTGCCTCAGTCTCTCAGGGGGTGAGTTTACTGTTACATCCATACTTACACAATTATTAAATGCTAAAATACCTCTTTATGGTGTCAGAAATGTCTTATTCAAGAGACCTAGTATAAGAGCCAGAGATAGTGGGTGACTGCAAGGAAGCAGTGTTTTCTAGACAGCAGGACAGTTTCACAGAGAAAGTTCACCCCGATTTGACAACATGCACAAACCTGCTCAAGCTCAAACTAGATGAAATCCGAACTTGGAGCGAGGAGGTAAGCATGAAGTGCTACCTCTCACCAAGGAGCTCTTTGCATATGATTGCTGCTGGAAGAGAAACAGTTGGTTTTCTTTAAGGCCCCTTTTAAGTTTACCATGCTCCAGGAAAGGTACCACTCTCAAGACTACTGGGGCAATACAAAATAGACTCAATGGAAAAAAAAAAAAACAACAACAACAACAACAAAAAAAAAAAACAGGAAAATATATTGGTACAGAGGTGGGAGTATATATATATCTAAGGGAGTTGGGAATGGGGAAATATGATCAAAATAATTTCATAAAACTATCAAATTCTAAAAATGCAAACAAGAGACCCATATATGCTGTGCAACCTGCAAGAACTTCACAAAGGAGGAGAGCTCTTTCTGCAAATTCATGTGAGTAACTTCCCAGCTGCCAGGACAACATTGACCCATCAACTACCTCTGGCTCTTTCAATCTTTCAAACTCTTTTCTACAATGTTCATGGGTGTTTACTTGGAATCTATGACTTTATTTTTTATTATACCTTATTTTATATGATTTATTTTATATAGAAAGCCAATTTTAAGTTTTGTCTATTCTCTTCCTTGAAATATTTATATCAATATTTAAAATCCAAGCCAGATGTCATCATCTTTATTGTTTAACTGAAAATTGATGTACATGGTTACATGCACTTATACAGAATGAGCAGTTACACAGAAAGAGCATGTGGTGACTGTATCCATTGCTGAAAATTTTTCAAAATATGACCAGGATATTAAAAGTATTCAATATATATAGTTTACTCCAGTACTCCAATGATACTCGTGCTCATGCCTGTGTATGCATTTAACCCTACACAAGTTTTTCATGTGTAGGCTTAAGTTTCCACCACCAAAGTTGAGATCCTGGAAAGTTCCATAACTACAAAAGATTCCCTCAAATCCCTGATGCTGCTCCTTTAAAACCACAAGTTCACTCTGATCAGTCCCTACATTTAACTCCTATTTTTAAATGATTTTTAAAAAAAATAATTTTATATGGTATGGCAGGGAAATAGTAGAGTATTGAATCTTTAAGATTTGAGTGTTTCACTCAGAAAATCCTCCAGAGAGTCATATATTTCTGTATATCAGCACCTGTTTCTTCTTGCTGTTGAACTATAATCTGTGGTATGTATGCCATGGACTACTGTCTAGTCATGCCTTAGAGAACCTCCCAATTGATCCCTGATTCTCATTATTAAATAGAAAACTACTCTGCATAGTCATGGAAAAAATGTAAAAGAGGAAAAACTCAAATCCTTGATGGAGCTATAGTCACGGCATTTGGAAAAAAAATCTTAATTCTTTTACTACCATTTCTGTGTGAGAATGACATTTCTGGGAATCACAAGTTGAACTTTTGCAAGTTAATCAAATGCTTTGATATTAATTAGAGCTATATATTCAACCTATTTTCATAGTGTATGCTCAGCTTGCTTAAATTTGACTGGCCTGTAAGAAAAACAATATTAACAATTTTTTACGCTTTAGACTCTGTAATTTGTCCTTACAAGCTAAGCTGAACATAATAACAACCTTATAACCTGTTCCCTATTGTAATTCTGTTACTCCCTTAACTCAGAACAATGTGTGTTTGTGTGAAAGAGAGAGAGAGAGAGAGAGAGAGAGAAAGAGAGAGAGAATCAACTAGGCCTAAGATCACCACTGAAAGCAATGAATAGGATTGAAAATAATATATCCCACACAAATGTCAAAAGCAACATGTCTACATAGGTTAATGACACCTCTCTGTGGGTCTGTATTGCTATTTGTGGGTCTGTATGCTATTCTGGGTCACTAGGGTCAGAAAATAACTACTTCCCTCATAAACTCTGGTTAAAGATTCTTGGAGAGAAAGTTCTTCATTCGTTCCCCATACCCTGACTGATGTGTTGTTCAATAAATATTAGTGGACAGGACAATTCTGAGAGAAATCAAAACTCCTCAGAAGAGAAGAGTCTTGGTTAAATAACTTCAAAAGGTAGTTTTCATGCTGCACCACCACACATCTGGATTAATGTGCTAATATTGTCCAAAGCAGTGTTCAGAATGATTTTCAGCCACCTAAAGTTCTGAATAATGAAATACTATTCTATTTCCCATTGTATTGATTAGGAAACTAAGATAGGCATTGGTTAAGTAACTTTCTAAATGTCAAATAATGGCTACTTTAGAACTTGCACCAAGGAAATCTTAACTACATATATCATCTCATGAAAATAAGTCAGCCTCAAATCAGAAAAACAGTTGAGAAATAATTAATTTGGGTTCCTTGTATTTGTTCGCAGTTCTATGGATTGACTGTTGGTGTGTTTGGCATGCTTTGCATATGCCTTGATGTGTCTTCCAAAGTTTCACATGTTAGAGATTGGTCCCCAATGAGGTGATGTGAAGACTGTGGTATCTTTAATGGTGAGACCTAGTGGAAAGTGTTGAAGACAGTTAGGGTTCAGCCCTTAGGAAAATTAATCACAGTTTTTGTGGAAGGACGTTTGCATCCTGGGAGCGGAGGTATTACTACAGAGCAAGATGGATGCCTCCACACTCCGTGCCTTCCTCTGTTGCCACCACACATCTTTCATACATGTTCCTGCTATGTTGCCATCTACCATCATGTGACCCATCAAGGGTGGACTTGCTACAGTCACCTCCAAGATACTTGGGCCCTAGCCTTCAAACTTTTGAGCTAAATAAATTTCTTTTCTATATAAGAGAAACCGAAGGTACTTTGTTATAGGAACCAAAAATTTAGACTAATACCCTCAGAGGAACTCAGCATATCCAACCATACTTAAGGATAAAATGGATGGGTAGATTTCATTATAGATGTAATTCCTTTCAGAGCTAATGTTCCATGTTTTACAAAAACATACTTGATGAGGATTCACGCCTAAATAGGAGACGGGTGGAGAAATCTCAACAACCTTAAGGCACTTTTATTTATTTTGAATTCAAAGCAGCAGAGCACCAAACACTCTATTTTTCACATTTACTTCCAGATTATTTGACACTGCTCTTATCTATGACAGAAATACATTTCCTCTGAGAAACATTTTAGCTTTTATTTTAAGGCAAGAATTTTTACAAATATATGTGCCAATGTGCTCTGAAAAGGCATCTCTGGAATTTTATGACTGATTAAATTTATCACAAAAGAATCAGAATAAGCATTTTTTGTCTCTTTGAAATTTAAGTTAAAATTCAATAAATAATTGCAAATAAGCAGATTTTTCATACCTCCTCACATGCATATTGTCTCTTTCATTAGTAATAAACAGACAATATTTTTGCCTTTTAAAGTTTATCTATTCTGTATGGTTTCTTTAGGGTGTTTTTAAAATTGAAAGTTATTTCATTGGCACTATTAAACTAAGGTATAATGCTTCACAAATAAAAAATGAATTGGCATTTCTACAAAACACAGTGATAGAAATATTTATGTCAAAAGATTAACTTTATAACTCTGGGGGGAAAAGTTACATTTTAATAGCCAAGACAAATATTCTGAAAGAGCAGCAGTAAATTGTATTTTAATCTATAATGGCATTTTCCTTCATCAGATTATTTTAAAATAAATTTTTGGAATAAGAAATAATCTTTGTATCACAGGAACAAAACATTAAAATACACATACATTGATGAGTTCATATGAAATACTTGGAAGAGAAAATTTACCTTCATCCTGTTCGTATGGAATTGGATAAATCAGTGGCCAAGAAAAATTAAATTTCCACATAGAAATATAGAAAGAGAAATGGCATATCTATCTATATCCCCCTTTTTTATTTTAGGTTTTTATTTTTGACCCATGAGTCTCAAAAAAGCAGTTGTATTATACATACCTATAGGGTGGAATCAAGGCACAGATTTCATTAAGTTCACCCATGCTGTTTTGGGTTACTGTATGTGATTAACTTGGGAAACAAACTTTATTTTTAAATTAAATCATCCTATAGGTGAAAGAGATTGCTACCAGGTGATACTATATGACAGCAAAATTATAGAGAACATTTGTTTATGCCAATCCCAAAGTAATTGTTATACGTTTTTAATTAAAGCTAATGTGGACAACAGCAATTTATATCACCAATTAACTCAGCTGCATTACCGTTTTTATCAGCCTTTAAAAAATGTTGTTTAATATACACATTTACTTTTACTAAGTCCTAAAACACCATGTATCCTGTAGACAGAGCTTGGGGCAAAATGGATACTTGTTGAACTCACGTCAATTAAATATGCACCAATCAAATATACAGCCGTGTCCCTCTCCCACCCCTCCCACCCTTCCCGAGTCACCCATTTAGTCAGTTTTCTGATTGCAATCTTTCTGTTGTTGTTCTTTTAATATGCATCCCTCTCCACAAGAAATATTATAACTGGGTTATTGGATATAGCATCCACATATGAGAGATACCATTTGTCATTTGTTTTTTCTGGGATTGTGCTACTTCAAACTAACTATGGGAAAGATATTTGTATGTTCCAACAGGCCTAGAGTATCACCAACTTAATGGCTGAGAAAGAAAATGCAGCTTTGCAGTGAGTAGGATGTACCAGAAAGTGCCAGCAGAAGGATTGACTCCTCTGACATTGAAGGGAAGAAATGCCTCAGATTGCTGCAGACATCAGGCCCCTCTCTGGATCCTACTAGTAAAACTATTTTAATGATCCTAATGAAGCTTACCTTCGAGGTAAGCCGCAAAGGTTTTAATACAAGAGACTTTCTTAAACTCCCCCCATAGAATAAGGAGAAATATGATGATGATGAGGTCGTTCTCCAACTGTAGATTGTTATAGAGGTATTCATCTTGTAAAATCGGTAAAACTGCCTTCTTATATTGACTAAGACATAGAAACTGTGAAAAGATATATTTCTCTATTCAGAACCAAACATAATCTAAAGTCTCCTTAAACTATGGCACTTAAGCAAAATATATTAATACAGGAGCTCTGACATCAACAATGGATTATTCTACCAAGGAGATGTTGGCCAGGGGATCCAAGCCCCCACAAAAGGTAAAGGCTCCTTGCCTCCAAACTGGGATATCTGCAGGAAGAGAGGCAATAAGGCCCTGCTGTTGAAGACCTGATATAAACATGGGAAAGATGTATCGAGACCGCACCTGCAAGTATACAGATGGTCTCTGGAATGCCAGAGAGTGTTACCAAAGGCCACTAAACCAATAAAGCAAATATAGGTCCTTTGAGTCAAGCAAGACTCCTCTATCAGCAGCAGCTACACCTCACCTGCCTGGAAATACTGTGCAGCAGTGGCAGCCATATGTCTGTATATCCCAAATCTAATTGGCTATTAGTTCTCTCCTTGGAGGAATAACCCACAGCTGATGCCACAAGCTTACATATTCTAAGGTTTAGGAGATGTTATATACCACACGAAGACCCTGTCATACTTAACGGAAGAAAATGTAATTCATGGATTAACATACCATCCAAACATCTTTGTCTATACCAAAGTAACCTACCACAACAATTAGTACTGTTTAAATACCTATATATCTAATTGCATGTGCTTCATTATGAGGATAGAAAGGCTATATATTATACTGTTTAAATACCTATATATCTAATTACGTGTGCTTCATTAGTAGGATCGAAAGATTATGCCTGGACAAGCTGTCAGCCCATGAAAGAAAACAGCCAGAATTGACTAGAAACCAAGACAATAGCTCCAGAGAAAGTAGACGTGTTTTGCTCTCATCCACCTGTGCCCCTTTTCTAAGCCTAGGGAACAATTCTGCGGAAGAGGAGGTGCGGTTGTAGAATATAAGGGCTGTGATTAGGGTGAATTGTGAAACTACAACAATATAGACTTGACACTCATTTGATCAACTCGACTTGAACATACAAGCCCCTTGCTGGATGGTTGGGACCCATGAGCTGTTGGTGTTTGGGCACAACTGCTTCAAAGCGTTTTACATGAAGGATGCTTGTACTCACAAATTATCACTTATTGTTAAAAAAATGAAAACAAAACAAAACAAAACAAAAAACAGAGAAAGATGCAGAAAAGTTATGGCAGAATGCATGATCTGGGATGGGTAGGGGTGGGGGGGAAGGGAAAGGGATATATGCCTGAACTGAATTGGAAAATGATGTATGAAATACAGAAAGCATCAATAAAAAAATAATAATAAATAAATAAATAAATAATATTAAGAAAATAAAGTAACTGAACATTATTTCCACCATTGTAAAATATAATGTTCATGTAAATGTCAATAAGTTGTGAATATACAAAATAATGTATTTACAGATTTCTTATATTGGCGATCTTATTGAATTAAAGTGTAATTATTGTGCGTGGATATGATTCAGAAAAAAAAAAGAAAGAGAAATGAAATTATTTTTCAAATGGTCAACAATTTGACAAAGACTATGCCAAAATAATGCTAGTTTCCAGAGTCTTATAAAGTTGTTACTACAACACACATGCACAAATCATACCAATTTTATACTCTACTATTCCAGATAAATAAAAAGTGCTTTTCCCAAAGGAACCTCTTTTTTTATTAAATTTTATGGCCAATTAAGTTCAGTTAATCATTTTGGTGTAAAATGAATTGCTGTGGAGTTGTTCTTCCTTAGGGACCAAGCAGCTATCTGGTATTAGATTAGAACACAGACAGCTGAAAGCAATCACATATCATTCCCACTCTATAAAGAGGGTATTTTTTTTCTTTAAATTTAATAATTGTTTTGTCGATATATCACTGGACAATAACATTGAAGAAATAACATTTCTTTGAATAATAGCACTTAAATTTGTTTTGTTTGTTTTTTTCTAAGTGTGTTAAATACCTTAGAGTACAGTTTCCTATAAGTTCAGGGGTCTCAGGAGCTCATAACAGTGTTTTGAGAGAGCAGTAGTTGGGAAGGAATCACTTTCAGAAAATTTACCTTGTGTGGAGAGAATTTAAGCGTATGTTAATAGTAAATACAGTTATTTCTCATTGGATGATTTTTTTCGACTTTTTGAGACAGGGTCTCCTGTAGCTCTGGCTGTCCTGGGACTCACTCTGTAGGCCAGGCTGGCCTTGAACTCACAGAAATACACCTCCCTCTGCCTCCCAAGTGTTGGGATTAAAGGCTTGTGCCTCCACTCCCGGCTTCATTGGATGATTTTTGAAAGCTACTTTTTCATCATGATGCTACATCTTTTTAAATATTTGACCAGGAAATTAGATCTCCAAAATTGTTTTAGTTACATGTAGACTGTTTAAATATCTTGGTGTCCTCAAGTTTAGTCCTTAAAATTACGGATTTATGAATATGAAGTTCTCAAAAGACAGGAGATCAAAACAATACTACATTTTTATGTTAGTAGTAATGGAAGTCTGAATAAGACAATTCCTCCTAAGAGAGATGGCTCCACAGTTCAGAGGCCTTATGCTCTTCTAGTTAAGTTCCCAGCACCTGAACAGTGGCTCACAATTTTTCTCATCTTATCTACTGCTGTTCTTCTTCAGAAAATTATATCTCTTTAGTTTTAAAATTATGTTCACTGTGTTCATTTTTTATGTGTGTGTGTGTGTATGTGTGTGGACATACATGCCATGGTGCCCCACAAAGCCTGTATAATCTAATCTAATATAATATAATATACTTATGTATTCGCTTAAGTTATTTACTCTGGTGATGAACCACTACATGTTCATAGAAGCCTTTGGAGATAATAACATTTTATATATTTAGAGTAGGTATTTTGGTATTTCCTTTTTATTTAATGTTCTATTATATATACTGTGACACTCATCATCTCATATAAACTTACAATAGACACTTTCTATATTGATACAAAATATACAGTGTGGTTGTCATAAGTTGTAAAAATCTTGCAGAGGCTTTTTTCATCAATACCAGTTCTAAAGCAGTGTGCATATTCTCTAGGATATTGGTGTTAGGTCACAAATATCGATAAATTTGAGAAGAATAGAACAATATCAAATATCTTTTCCAGCCGGTATGGAATAAAAGTGTGAGTCAATAACAGCAAGGAAAAGGGAAAAGTCACAAATATGAGGGAGCTACACAGCATAGCGTTGAACAGCCAGGAGCAAATACAAAAGCTAAAGGGAATTTAAAAACATCTTGAAGGGAAATGGAAAGCTGCAATTCACTTTCACTGCATTACATAAATTTTCACATAAATCAAATCATGAATGCCTGGTTGAAATGGCTTTTTTAAAACAAAATGTAAAATTAGAGCTCCTTAGCACAGGCCAAGACCTGTGTAAGGGAGATCAAACTTTTCTCTTTCATATACAACTGCTGAAAAGCTAGGAGCGGACAAAATGAATAAAACAACAGTTTTAAGACATTGTTCAATCTTAAAAGAGCTAAGGGGAAATTTTTCATGGTTTGATGAAGACACTGAAATCCAGGCAGAGCTTCGTGGTCTCCCTGACTTGAGAAGATGGAACTGGAAGGTGGAAGCTGGAAAGCTGCGGAGAGAGTTTCAGAGGTGCATGCAGCTTTCTCCCAGGGAACTCCAGGTAAAATAGTCAACAGCCCATGCATGTAATTAAATTACCTGAAGTCAGGAAAACGATTAACTTAACGCATTAGAGGGAATAACCAGAGCTGAAAGAAGACTAAGAATAGTTCCATTCCCACCAGCCAAAGTCTGTGGAAAACTTCAGAATTCAAGCAGTATCAGTAGACAATTTAATTTTGTGTTAATAGTGTAGTGAAATTAGCCCAGGAATAATGAATGCCACCTGATTCTGCCTAAGTTTTAAAGCAAGACTCCAAGTCAGTTAACTGTGTTAAAGAACAATTTTCACCATCATTATAAACTACAGAAATCCATCAACTATCAATGTTAAAGATTACCATGCCGTACATGCAGTCAAAAAGTTATGAGAAATACAATAAAAACTACAGAAATATAATCAAAATTCACACCACAAGGATAATAGATTGTGCAGATAAGGACATTGAAACAGATCATGTGTTTATACAAAGATTTGTATACATAACCATTTTATATAAAGTTTACAATCATCAGAAGCTGAAGATAGGACATCTGTCCAGTAACAGATGAATGGAGAGATAACCTGAAGCCCTCCTATATGCTGTTGTAATAAAAAAACAAAAATGGTTAATACATGCAACAAAATAGGTGTCCAAAAACAATTATTCTGATTTAAAGAAGAAATACAAAAAGAATGCATCTTAGAACTGCACAAAAACTAGTGTACAGCCTAGAATCTAGAAACAGGTATTAGTAGTTGTTAGGATAAGGAGTTGGAAAAATTAGAAGAAATGAGACTTTGGGAATTGGAAATTGTGTTCATTATATTGATTGTGAAAGTTTAATGGATGCATGTTTATATGAAAATCTATCAAATTTATAGTTGATTATGTACATATATGGACATTATCATCTTTCACTTATGTCTCAAAAGATCTCTAAGAAGGATGTCATGTAACCAAATTACTCATTGGTAATAAACCTGTTTCTTGAATAAGAAAAGATAGTTACTTAAGTGTGATCATATGTATCTTTTCCAAATGAGTCTTTAAACAAGTGCTATCAGTGACATTCCCAGTTTCTGGCACCATGCATAGCACACAGTGACTGCTTAATAACTATTAGTGTACTGAATTAATTTTCCATTTCATCTGCAGCACAAAGGAAACTGTGGAGGGAGCATACTTAAAACCCAGAAGCTGATGGTTGTTTAAACACTGTCTTCAAGCTGTTCCCTCCAGAGTCCATAGAAGAAATAAACATCTGTCCCTGTGTGCAGCACTGGATTAAACACTGATTTTTAGGAATATAATGCTCATTATATATGCAAATTATTACCAACTAAGCCAAAAAAGACTAAGTTACTAAGAATTAACTTCATAGAATCAAATCCTTGAGCAACTTTAAATTATCTCACAAAAAATTTTAAATCCTTTCTTCCCCATTCCCCTCCTGGTCATTCCATAATTCTCTGTATCTATTACAATAAAAATACTGTATACAGAAAACTAAGGAAAAGACAGGCTGTGGGATGAGTCATATCTTATTTGAAATGGACTTAACACTGGAGAAGCTGCCTACTTAGAGGGAGAAACTAATGGCAAAGCCAGCTCTGTGAAGGTTCCTGTGATGCTGCAGGAAGGAGCACAGGAAT
The DNA here is from genome assembly GCA_009823505.1 of Rhizomys pruinosus. Taxonomy (NCBI): domain Eukaryota; kingdom Metazoa; phylum Chordata; class Mammalia; order Rodentia; family Spalacidae; genus Rhizomys; species Rhizomys pruinosus. The sequence goes on from VZQC01004282.1 coordinate 506,193, forward strand.
CTGGAACTCTGGGATAATGCTGAGGCATATAAAAAGCCCACCATGCAAGACTGGGCTCTCTCACCATTTACCAGCATGGGTGGGGGGCACAGAGTTCATTCGGGGACAGGGATACAACACCATATTGAAAGGGAGAGAGCCGCTGGGCCCTGCCATCACTTTGTAGGTAAGCTCAATAAATTCTGGTCTAAGATTGGAGAGTACTCTCCAATCCTAGTAACCTGAGAACCAGTAGAGCAGCACTGTGGGGTGCTGCTGTGTGTACCTGGGTGCTGTGGGCACCCCCACCATGGGGTGAAAAATTCTCTACAACACAAGCCTTTCAACAACACTTTAACCCTATTGAAATTAGCATTCAATATGACCACATTCGCTGGGTAAAGCTTGAATTAACCCAACTCAGTTGAAATACAACTAATTAAAATACATTATTTGGGGTCTGGAGAGATAGCACAGCAGTTAAGAGCACTAGCTGCTCTTGCAGAGGACCAGGGTTCAATTCCCAGCATCTACATAGTGGATAACTGCACTTCCAGGGGAATCTGATACCTTCTGACCTGCTCAGGCATTTCACATCCCCTGGAACTGGAGTTAAAGATGGTTCTCAGCCGCCATGTGGGTGCTGGGGATCGAACCCAGGTCCTCTGTAAGAGCAGTCAGTGCTCTTAACCACTAGGCCATCTCTCCAGTCCCCATACAATGTATTTTGATCATGTACACTCTCCTTCCACCAGCTTCTCCCAGGTCCCTACCTACCCACCGAACTTCATGTCCTCTTTTTTATTTCATGTCTACCAAGCCCAATTGGTATTGCCCTTATATTCTTGGGTGGGTGGTTATTCCCAGCACCACAGTCCACAGTCCACGTACTTTAAGATACATTCTTTTTTTTTTGGTCTTTTCGAGACAGGGTCTCCCTGTAACTCACCTTGTAGACCAGGCTGGCCTTGAACTCATAAATATCCGCCTGCCTCTGCCTTCCAGGTGCTAGGATTAAAGGCATGCACCACCACTCCCAGGGAAGATACATTCTTAAAGAAAACTGACTCTTCCTTTCCCAGAAGCAATCAGTTGGCACTTTTTTCTCAGGCAGGTGTGGGACATTGTGCCCAACTTCCAGCTCCATGTTGAGATTTTGTCTACCTTGAGCTTGTGCATATATTGTGCATGCTATATCAAATGCTGTAAGTTCATAGGTGCACCTGTCCTGCTGTGTCCAGAAAACATTGTTTCCTTATATTCATCCACCATCTCTGGCTTTTACAATCTTTCTACCCCCTTTTCTGCAGTGATCCTTGAGCGTTGGGAGAAAAGGATGTGATGTAGGTGTCCATTTAAGGGTCAGCATGCTGCAGTCTCTTTTTCTCTGCACCTTGGCCAATTGTGGGTCTCTGCATTAACTGCCTTCTATTGCCAAAAGATGGTTCTCTAATAAGGGTTGAGCCATGCACTAATCTATAGGTATAATGATAAGTCATTAGGAGTGTGTTTAGTACTATGCTTAGTTAGCAGAGTAACAGGAGTAGATTTTCCTCTTAGGACCACAGCCTGTTTAACTATAGGTTCTTGGTCTTGTAATGGTACCAGGTATGGGTTACATCTTGGGGAATGGGCTTTAAATACAATCAATAATTTCACATATATCAGCTCATTCAATCCTCATGGTAACTAAGCTTCTTCACTTTACAGGTTAGGAGGGTGGGATTCAGGGAAGTTATACTATGAGTAACAAGATCCAAACTCAAAAACTGAGGTCCACAGCACTGCTTTTTGCTCTTCTACACAGTGATGTACCATTTTTCTCAGTTTCTAGTGTCTTTCCCAAAGTATTGCCCCAGATGCTCTCCACTCAACAACCCTTACCTCAATGGTTACTTTCCCTCATTAAGCTTTCAATACAGTGCACAATCTGCTTTCTCTACAGATTAATGACAAGCAACAGGTGAATGACATTGGATAGTTTGCCAACAAGCTTACATAATATTCTAATTATGAAGTGGGTTTTATTCATTTCTTCAGTTTGCAGGTAAGAAACTGAAGTTCAGAGAGGTAAACTTTCCAGGACAAGGCCCTTCAGCTTTGAGGAGGCAGAGATAGGACTATACTTTGAGTCTTACTTTTTCTGCTATGTCATAATGCCTTGAACTTCAGTATCTAGGGCTGTGGGGATAGCGCAGCCGTTAAAGGCTGAGGCTAAGAACTGCAAAAAAACAAAAACAAAAACAAAAAAAACAAAAAAAACAACAACAAAAAAAAACAGAGCATATTCTTTAACAGGAAGAGAACTGTCTCCTTGGCTTTTATGGTAGAAAGATGTGGTATGGAATGAATGCCACACAAATAGGAAATCAAAAGCAGCTTTGTCCAGAAGGTGGTTCAGGGGCCCTTCATCTTCATATTGGTCTCCCAGGAGCCCCAGGAGCCTGGGTCCCCTCTGAAGAGCCACCACCTCAGCCAAAATTACAATACTTGCTTTCCTCTCTTTCATGCATTGTAATATCACTAAAGATTAGGGCTGGAAAGATGGCCTATCAGTTAAGAGCACCAACTGCTCTTGCAGAGGACCTGGGTTCAATCCCCAGCACCCACATGGCGGCTGAGAGGCATCTTTAACTCCAGTTCCAGGGGAATCTGATGCCCTCTTCTGACCTCCCTGGCATTGCACAACACGGGTGCACAGACTTGCATGCAGACAGTACATTCATACACATACAAGAATAAATCAAATAAAAAAATTGAAACATCACTAAAGATTATTTTACATGTAATATTGTCCATCTTAAAAGCCAGTGCTAAAACAAACAAGCAAAAGGAAAGTGAGTGAAAAACCCTTATTCTTCTCAACCTGAGACAAGGTAAATAATTTTCCCTAAGTCGCTCACAGCAGCACACACTGGTAAAGTCATAGCCCTTCCTTCCACATCTCATTCCGGGGCTCTTGCTACGCACCCATGATAAATGCTGCCTTCCTGAGGAAAAAAAAAAGCCATTCAAAGGCCCATTACAGAAATGACAAACTGGGAGCCAGAAACAGAATCCTAAGGAAAAAGTGGCTGAGTGCTGCACTGCAGGCTGAAGGCCATTTCATCTACTCTGGCACTGATGCAGAAGTGCACTTTACATGATCCGAGTGTTCTTCTTTCTCATGTCCAGGTACAACTCTTTCTTTATTATTATTATTATTATTATTATTTTTTTTTTTTTTGGGACAGGGTCTCTCTGGAACTCTGGCTGTCCTGGAACTCGCTCTGTAGACCAGGCTGGCCTTGAACTCACAGAGATCCGCCTGCCTCTGCCTCCCAAGTGCTAGGATTAAAGGCATGCGCCACCACGCCCGGCTTAACTCTTTCTTTTTAAAGTGAAACTCACAATGGGTAATTATCTACTTGGGGAAATAAATGAGACTCCTTTTTTAATGGTGCTTCTTGCTCTACCATGCAGAAAGATAAATCAGAATTTATCCCCCAAACAACTAGTAAGACATGAAAATTCATTTTATTTTATTTTATTTATTTATTTATTTATTTATTTATTTATTTATTTATTTTTGGTCTTTTTGAAACAGGGCTCCCTGTAGCCCCAGCTGTCCTGGAACTCACTCTATAGACCAGGCTGGCCTTGAACTCACAAAGATCCGCCTGCCTCTGCCTCCCAAGTGCTAGGATTAAAGGTGTGTGCCACCACACCTGGCAAAAATTCATTTTAACCTTCACACATAGCCCCGGGGAAATGAAAACTAAAATGTATACAGGATAAATATGGAAATGAAAACCAAAATGTATATAGGATAAATATGGAAAATACAAATGACCCAGATGTTTGTAAAAAGGTGATGTAATAAAACATAATTTAGTAGTAGAATGATGATATAAATGCAATTCAGAAAAAGGACTATTCAGTTCTCACAGAAATACATGCAATTTTATTCACTCTTCAAACTACATTATTAATGTAGATTATTTGATAATTTAGAAATTACAGTGCTTTTGGACAGTTACTCTGAATAAGAATTTTTACTGTTTTTATAATGTAGTGAAAGAAACTAGATTTAATGAGGCTTTACTGCCTATAGCTTTTAAAAATAATTTTCAAGATTTCTAAGATTTTTTTCCTTTAGAGATTTGTTTTATTTTATTTGTGGTACATGTATATCTCTCTCTGTGTGTGTGTGTGTGTGTGTGTGTGTGTGTGTGTGTGTGTGTGTTTTGGTATTAGCAGATGTATGTGCAGGTAACCATGGAAGCCAGATAGGGGTATCAGATCCCTTGAAGCTGGAGTTACAGCCATTTGTGAGGTGCCTGATGTGGGTGCTAGGATCTGAACTCTGTCCTCTGACAGAGTAGTAAGTGCTTTAATTGTTGATCCATATTTTCAGTCCCAAGATTTCCTAAATGTTTTAAAAATTCGGTAACATCCCTGTATAGATGTGACAGAATAACTGATTCTTGAAGAATCTACCCCACACACCATACAAATCTAGACAACTAGACAAAATTTGCAGAATAACTATGTTCAGAAGTTGGAAAACTGGCAGAGCAGTACTGTAGCTCTTGGGGAAAGGAAAATAAGTGAGACTACCCTATATTATCCTAGATTTTTGTTTAGAGGCACTTTTCCAAACTGTGGTAAACAGGTGAACCCAGAGCACTGTAGCATCACTGAATTATGTGGTTGTAGGTCAGAGCTAAAGGATGTTGAAGCAGTTAGAATTTGGGGCAGCAGAATGTTAGAGGGGAAAGAGTTCCAGGAGTTTGTGTAGAAGTGCACTGTGTCTGAATATTTGGCAGAATGGGAGTATTATGGCATTAGAATAGTGAGGTGATGTGTCTTGCAGCAGTACAGGGCTGTAGGGCTGGATGAATCCATTATGGCTGAGCATCAGAGAGCTGGCTTCTTTCCCCAATAACCTTCTAGTAGATTTCACCTAGAAGGCCTGCAGGAGATGAGAGCCACTCCTACTCATCATATCAGACATCAGGCATCTGTAGCCCAACCCCAGGGGAATGTAGCTTGAAGAGTAGCATTCCCAAATCTTATCCCTCCTGAGGCATGTCCACCCTGTCCTATGGAGGCAAGTGGCACAAGCCATAAGCTTATCTTGGGGTTATCCTGCCATAAAATATAGCCATTGTAGAATGCACATACGCTTCTCCTCTGTCCTGCCCACCTCCTGGTCAAAGATCCCAACTAAATGTATATAAGTGCTTAAACCCCTACAGTAAATGAGTTTTGCTCACTGATACAATTCCCAGATCTCTTTCTTTGGATCTGTTCGGGTTTACTGCCAGCTCGGGGACTGCTCTGTGGTCCTCAGGCCCTCAGCAGTTGGGCCATACCTATGGCCATGGGACTGATGACCTGGGAGGTGGGAACCTCAGAATACAGGGTCAACAATTCTCAGAATTCAAATAGGCCTAAGGAATGCTGTGCTTCTGAGCAGCTCAGAAGTATTACTGAGCTCCTGAAGCATTCAGAAGGGAATCCAGAAAGATCAGTCTTTAATAGAGGGTCTAAACCAGACACAGAATAACAGCTGTCCTAGACCTGCCCTAATAGAACTTAGAGAGAAGCTTCTGAAGGTTTGAGCTGATGCATGTAAGGGAGCTGCATATTAAGCACAATTAATTCAGCACTCTTAAAAAGCAAAATCTAACAGGACATGTATGGAGAATGCAGGGACTCAGGTTTGGTGGGGGGCATGGAAAGGGAAGCAATTCTAGATTTGATTGAGAAATTATGTATGGCCTATGGAAAAAATTTAATAACAATAAAAAATTTATATATTTAAAAAAGCAAAATCTAAGCATTCAACAAAGTAGCATTTCTGATGTCCACCATGGAATCAAAACTTACCTTCCATACAAAGCAGCAGAAAAATATTGCCTATTGCCAGAAGTAACACATTGAAATGTACTGAAAAAAAAGAGGATAAAGATGCTGTAGTTGGTAACCAAGGATTCAAGAGTAGTTGTTAGTAGTATCATCAAAGAACTAAAGAGCTGAACATAATGAGCAGAAAGATGGGAGATTTAAAACCAGGAAATTAGAGCTGAAAAATAGACTTGTCTTTGATAACAAAAAATTTATTGGATGAGGTTATCAGAAACTTGAGTACTGTAGAATTCAACCATGAACATAAAGACATATAAATGATGTAAATCTAAGTATATATAGGGGGAAACATAGTCCTGACAAAGTTTGAACAGAGCTCAGTGAATTTTGAAACAATATCATTCTATCTAAAAAGAAGAATACTATCCCAGAAATAGCTTACAGTATGGACAAAGGAAAGAACAAGCCCAATGCTTATGAATATGATGAAAACCAAGTCCATAGATCCAAGTGGTTCCAATGGGCCCCAAACAGGCTAATTTTGAAGAAACACACCCTAAGACATTGTGGTAGGATTGAAAAATTTAGTAGCGAAAATATCTGTTAAAAAAAGAAAAGATTCAGGCTGGAGAGATGGCCTAGAGGTTAAGAGCGCCGACTGCTCTTGCAGAGGACCCGGGTTCGATCCCCAGCACACACATGGCAGCCGAGAACCGTCTGAAACTCCAATTCCAGGAGAACTCCAGTTCCGGGGGAATCTGACACCCTCTTCTGACTTCCGTGGCATTGCACGACACGGGTGCACAGACTTGCATGCAGACAGTACATTCATACACATACAGAAATAAATAAAATTAAAAAAAAAAAAGAAAAGATTCAGAGCTGGAGAGATGGCTCAGCAGTTAAGAACACTGGATGCTCTTGCAGAGAGCTCAGGTTTGATTCCAAGCACCAACATGACAGCTAGCAGCCATCAATACCTCCAGTTCCAAGGATCTAAGACCCTCTTCTGACTCTTCATGACCACTGCATGACACTGATGCACTTATGTACATGCGGGCAATACACTCACATGCATAAAATAAAAATAATACAGTCAGGCACAGGGACTCAGTGAGGTGCCAGTATGGCAAGGTGGAACTGCCTTAGCCCTTGGGGGACTCACCACCTGCACGAGAAGTCCCGTCTTGGGCTCCAGACAGGTGCATGGACTCAGTGAGGTGCTGATAAGGAAAGATGGAACTTCCTTGGCCCTTGGGAGGCTCACCACCCACCTGGGAAGTCCCAGCTAGGGCTCCAGACAGGCATATGGACTCAGTGAGGTGCTGATAAGGCAAGATGGAACTTCCTTGGCTCTTGAGGGGTTCACCACCCGCCCTGGAAGTCCCAGCTTGGGCTCTAGACAGGTAAGGCAAGGTGGAACTGCCTTGACCCTTAGGGGCCTACCAGCCAAAGTAGCAGCACAATCCCCCCACCCCCACTGCCAACCTGGTGGAGCTGTGGTGCAGAGGACTTAATAGGTGCAGCATTAGTGATTATAGTCTGTGCAGCCAACGTTGAGATGCCAGAATCCAAAGAAAGATATAAAGAGACAAATCCTTATGCTAAAGACACAAAGAAAAAACAACATGGGAAAAGCTCATAATAAATCCACACCAAACTCTACCAACCCTACAGAAGATCCCAACAATGAGATCTCCAAGGAAAGAAGCCAAGACACCAACCTTAGAAGAACAATTGTAGACATATTCAAAGAAATTAGAGAACTAAGAGAAGAGAGTGAAAAACTCAAGAAGGACCTAGAGGGAGATAATGACAAATATTGGAAAGAACTAAAGGGAGAAAATGACAAACTATGGAAAGAAGTGGAAATGCTGAAAAGATCCCAGGCTGAAATGAAAAAAGAAAATGACCAACAAACCAAGGAGCTACAAGATGAGAATGACAGGCTCCAGAGGGAAGTGGAAAATCTAAAGAAATCACAGGATGAAATGAAAAAAGGAAATGGAACATACACCCAATCACCAGGAAAGGATAGGGAAAAGCCTCAGAAGCAGAAGGGAAGAAGCAGAGAAAAGAATATCAGACCTGCAGGATAATACAGAGCAACTAGAAAGCTCAAGTAAAGATTATGAAAAATTTAAAAGAACACGAGTGGAATAACCAGGAAATGTGGGACACTATGAAAAGACCAAACCTTCATATCATAGGGATAGAGGAAGGAGAAGACTCTCAAGACAACACTATTGACCAGATCTTCAACAGGATAATAGAAGAAAATTTCCCCAAACTGAAAAAAGACAATCCCATATAAATACAAGAAGCACATAGAACACCAAATAGACAAGACCAGAAAAGAAACTCCCCACGCCACATAATTGTTAAAATACTAGACGCTCAAAACAAAGACAAAATACTGAAAGCCACAGGAGAAAAACAACAAGTTGCATTTAAGGGGAAGTCCATCAGAATCACAGCTGACTTCTCAGTCCAAACTATTAAAGCTGGAATAACATGATCCAAACTATTCCCTTTGCTAAACTACTTTAGACGCCAACCCAGACTACTATATCCAGCAAACATGTCAGTTATAGTTGAAGGAGAGAGAAAAGTCTTTCACGATATGAACATGATGAAAGAATACATGTCTAAGAAACCAACAATTTAGAAAATCCTCACAGCAATCCGAAGAACAGAGGAAAGGAGCAACTATCCCTTAGCAATTAAAGAGAGAAATCAACAAACCATAATAAATACAAACCTAGACCAAGAATGCAAACAAAAAATAAGGTGAAGGGAAGCAACACACATCTCTCAATAATAACCTTAAATACTAATGGTCTAAATTCCCCCAATCAAAAGGCATAGACTGGGATAATGGATTAGGAAACAATCCTTCTATATGTTGTCTACAAGAAATCCATATCACCCTCATGGACAGACACCACCTTAGAGTGAAAGGATGGAAAAGAATATTCCAAGCGAACAGTACCAAGAAGCAAGTTGGAGTGGCTATTCCAATATCAGACAAAATAGATCTCAAAGTGAAACTAATCAGAAGAGACAAAGAGGGCCATTACATCCTTGTCAAAAGAACAATTAACTATGAAGACTTCACAATCCTAAATGTCTATGCACCAAACTCTGGTGCACCTAACTTTATAAACACTACTCTGTAAGACCTCAAGACACAGATTAATCCTAATACACTAATAGTGAGAGACTTCAACACCCCACTGAGCCCCTTGGATGGATCAACTGGACAAAGAATAAACAGAGAGACATCATAACTGAACAATACAATACACCAAATGGACCTCACAGACATCTACAGAATATTCCACCCTAAAACCACAGAATATACTTTCTACTCAGCACCTCATGGAACATTCTCCAAAATTGACCACATACTGGGGCACAAAAGAAATCTCAACAAATACAAAAGGATAGAAATTATTCCATGCATTCTATCAGACCACAGTGCAATAAAGTTCAATATGAACACCAGAATAAGCCCAACTAGCTACAAGAACACATGGAGACTAAACAAAACCATTCTGAATATTGAACGGGTAAGGGAAGAAATAAAGAGTGAAATATTAGTATTCATGGAACTGAACAAAAAAGACAATGCAACACAACAAAACTTGTGGGATACTTTAAAAGAAGACTTGAGAGGGAAATTTATAGGCTTAAGTGCTGATATCAAAAAAACAGAAAGGGAACAAATAAACAATCTAACACTACAGCTAAAAACACTTGAGAGACAACAAAAATGAACTTTAACCCCCAAAGACAAGAAGAAATAACAAAAGTCAGAGCAGAAATCAATGAAATAGAAACAAAGAAAACAATACATAGAATCAATGAATCCAAAAGCTGGTTCTTTGAAAAAATAAACAAAATAGACAGACCTCTAGCCCAGTTAACCAAAAATAAATAAACAAACAAATAAATAAATAAATAAATAAATAGCAACTCCAAATCAATATTATTTGTGTTGAAAGGGGAAACATCACAACAAAGTAAAGATCCAGACAATCATATGGGAATACTTAAAAAACCTATACTCCACTAAATTTGAAAACCTAAGAGAAATGGATGAATATTTGAAATCATGGGAACCAACAAAGCTTAACCAAGAAGAGATTGACAAGTTAAACAGATCCATAATATTTGAGGAAATTGAGGATGTAATAAAAAAATTCCCAACAAAAAAAGCCTGGGCCCAGATGGATTCACAGTAGAATAATATGAAACATTTGAAGAGGTCCTACAACCATTACTACTCAATCTGTTCAGAAGGATATAAACAGAGGGAACTCTCCCAAATTACTTCTATGAAGCCAGAATTACCTTAATACCAAAACCAGGCAAAGATACAACCAAAAAAGAAATCTATAGACCCATCTCATTAATGAACATAGATGCAAAAATTCTCAACAAAATACTTGCAAATTGCATTCAGAACCACATCAAAAAGATCATCCATTATGACCAAGTTGGATTCATACCAGAGATGCAAGGATGGTTCAACATACACAAATCAATAAATATCATAAAACAGATAAATGGATTAAAGATGAAAACCACATGATCATCTCAATTGATGACTTTAAACATGAGGGATGCAGCCTTTGACAAGGTCCAGCATCCCTTCATGTTTAAAGTCCTAGAGGGAATTGGACTGAAGGGGACATAACTCAACATGATCAAAGCCATATATAGCAAACCCATTGCCAACATCATCCTAAATGGAGAAAAATTGGAACCATTTCCCTTAAAGATGGGAACCCTACAAGGCTGCCCCTTATCGCCACTCCTCTTTAACATAGTGCTTGAAACACTTGCTAGGGCAATAAGACAAGAGAAGGAAATTAAAGTACTAATCTGAAAAGAAGAAGTTAAGCTATCCCTTTTTGCAGATGATATGATAGTTTACCTAAGGGATGCTAAAAATTCCACCAGAAAACTTCTAGAAACAATTAGAGTTTCAGTAAAGTGGCAGGATACAAAATTAACCTAGAAAAATCAGTAGCCTTTCTTTACACCAACAATAAACAAGTGGAGAAGGAATTTAAGTAGACCTTCCCACTCACAATAGCCTCAAAAATAATAAGATACCTGGGCACAAACCTAACCAAAGATACCAATGATCTCTACAAGAAAAATTTTAAACCCCCAAAGAAGGAGATTGAAAATGACTTCAAAAGATGGAAAGATCTCTCATGCTCATGGATTGGGAAAATTAATATAGTACAAATGTCCATTTTACCCAAATTGATATAGAGATTCAATGCAGTCCCAATCAAAATCCCGATGAGCTTCTTCATAGACTTGGAAAAAAAATCCTTAAATTCATATGGAAAAACAAAAGACCCTGTATAGCTAAAGCAACCCTGCGTGAAACATGCAATACGGGGGGGATTGCTCTACCAGACTTCAAGCTATATTACAGGGCCATAGTCATAAAGACAGCCTGGTACTGGCACAAAAACAGACCTATTGACCAATGGAACAAAATTGAAGATCCAAACTTGAGCTCAAACATTTTCAGCCACCTCATATTTGACAAAGGGGCAGAAAAATCTCAATAGAGGAAGGATACTGTCTTCAGCAAATGGTGCTGGCAAAACTGGATCACCATTTGTAGAAGAACAAAATTAAATCCCTACCTCTCACCCTGTATAAAAATCAACTCCAAGTGGATCAAAGATCTCAACGTGAAGCCTGAAACCCTGAAGGTGATAGAAGAAAACATTGGCAGCAACCTACAAGACATAGGCATAGGAAAAGACTTTCTAAATAAGACAGCAGCTGCACAGGAAATAAGGTCAACAGTTGACAAATGGGACCTCGTCAAACTCAACAGCTTCTGTACAGCTAAAGAAACAATCAAGGAATTGGAGAGAAAACCCACATAGTGGGAGAAAATCTTGACCAGTGATTCATCTGACAGAGCATTAATGTCAAGAATATATAGACTACTCAAAAAACAAAGAAGAAAACAAATGACCTACTCAAAAGATGGTTTAAAGAGCTGAACAGAGACTTCACCAGTGAGGAAGTAAAGATGGCTGAGAAACATCTTAAAAAGTGTTCAACATCATTAATAATTAAGGAAATATAAGTTAAAGCCACTCTCAGATATCATCTCACTCTAATACTACTGGCTAAGATCAAGAACACAAAAGACACCAAATGCTGGAGAGGTTGTGGGGAAAGGTGAACACTTATTCACAGCTGGTTGGAGTGTAAACTTGTACAACCACGATGGAAAGCAGTGTGGAAAACCCTTAAAAGACTCAAAATGAGCCTACCACCTGACCCAGCCATACTATTCCTGAGTGTATACCCAAAAGACTCATCCTACCGCAAAGACACATTCACATCCATGTTTATTGCAGCTCTCTTCACAATAGCGAAGAGCTGGAACCAACACAAATGCCCCTCAACAGAGGAGTGGATGACAAAAATGTGGTACATCTACACAATAGAATACTTCTCAGTGGTAAAGAAAGATGATATCATGAACTTTGCAGGTAAGTGCCTGGAACTCAAAGCCATTATGCTAAGCGAAGTAACACAGTCCCAGAAAAACAAGTAGCGAATGGTCTCCCTCATTTGTGGATGCTAACACCAAATCCCCAGACAAAAGGCAAGCTGAAAAACATTATTGTTATATTTCTGTTTATCTGAAAGCAACTATGTTGTATGATGTAAATCTCTTAATGGGCTCTAGAATCAATCCACCACTTACTTTCAGACTCTGTAATTACTGTATATGAGTGGAAAGTATGTATTCATATTTTAGAGTAATATAAAATTAAAGGAGGAAAATGTGAATTCCTAACCATAAAAAAAGACTGAGAGAAAGATGCAGGACAGTTATGGCAGAATGCATGATCTGGGGTGGGGTGGGGGGAAGGGAAAGGGGAATATTTCTAAACCAATCTGAGATATAATGTCTGAAATACACAAAACATCAAATACACAAAAGCATTAAAAAAAGATGGACTAAGAAAAAAATAAAAATAAAAATAGCAAATAAAATATGAAAATGACAAGGTTATATGTTATAATATTACTTCTGAGTTTTCATGAAAAATAATGCAAACCAGAAAATGCATAACTTAATTGAAGTCGTCATTGAGAAAGCCTAACTATCTAGGAGTCTACTTGCATACAAATATCCACCATAAATGAAGGTGACAAATATCTCCAATAAAATCTCAAGGTTGAGGGGCTGGAGAGATGGCCTAGCAGTTAAGAGTGCTGACTGCTCTTACAGAGGACCCGGGTTCGATCCCCAGCACCCACATAGTGGCCGAGAACCATCTGAAACTCCAATTCCAGGAGAACTCCAGTTCCAGGGAAATCCGACACCCTCTTCTTACCTCCGTGGCATTGCACGACATGGGTGCACAAACCTGCATGCACACAGTACATTCATACACATACAGAAATAAATAAAAAATTAAAAAAAAATCTCAAGGTTGTGCTTTATGGCTCACGTATAGAGACCCAGCAGTTGAAAGGCTGAACTAGAAGGATCAACAGTTCAAGGTCAGCCTGAGTTATATATTGAGTTTAAAGATAGCCTGAACTCCCTGAGACCCTGTCTCAAAAACAACAACAAAAATTACATATAAATTATATTGATGTAATTGCATAATTATATAAATTATATATGCATATATACATATATAATATTTTTAAGCTTCCAGGCATTGTGGTGCCTGCATTTAGTCTCAGCACTCAGGAGGTTTAGGCCGGAAAATAGAGAACCAAGAGAGAAGAAAATTATGTAAATCAGCATGTTATTACAAAATGGAATTTTGAGTCCTGGAACTGTTGAATATTAAGAAAAGAAAGATCACTTCTGTTTTCTTGTTAATTAAAAAGCTAATTAAACAAGTCAAGCAATACTAATCATGTGTTATATATTTATACCGTATATAGAAGTGAAATGCGGGGGCTGGAGAGATGGCTCAGTGGTTAAGAGCATTGGCTGCTCTTGCAGAGGACTGGGGTCCTAGCACTCACATAGCAGCTAACAATAGTCTGTAATTCTAGTTCTGGGGGAATCCAACACCCCAACACCTCAACGCCCTCTTCTGACGTCTGAGTGCATTGCATGCCATGGGTATACTTAACAGTGCATGCAGGCAATACACTCATACACATAAAATATAAAATAATAAAATATTTTTTAAAAGTCATTGGATTAAATTATATGGAAAGGCCAATATTGCCATCTGTCTATACCCCTGAAACACACACACACACACACACACACACACACACAGAAAGAGAGGGGGGGAAAGAAAGAGAGAGAGAACGAGTCAAGGCTGAGATAAAACGCAAGTCTCATCAAGCTATGTAGTTAAAATGGGTTCTTTTTATGGCATGTGAATTATGACCAATAATATTTATCCATGAAGAAAACCAATAAAGCAGTAGAAGAACCATACATTTTTATTTGAAGAACACATTTCTTTTTAGTAAGTTGATATAAAATAGTTGATTTAGAATATTTATGTCTAAGTTAAAATTCTGTTCCTTTAGTATTCTTATCTTTTTCATGATAAATTTAATTTCTAAAAATGACTCATTTAGATCTGGCTTAGTACCTTTTAGCTTTTTGTTTGATCATAATTTTCTGACTAAAAAAAGAATATTAAGTGAAAACAAAGTAGAAAATAAATTCATTCCCTTTTCTCTTGTTTTGTGATGCTACTTTTTTTTTTGTCTTTTTTGAGACAGGGTCTCCCTGTAGCCCCAGCTGACCTGTAACTTGATCTGTAGACCAGGCTGGCCTTTAACTCACAAAGATCTGCCTGCCTCTGCCTCCCAAGTCCTAGGACTAAAGGCGTGCGCCACCACACCTGGCTTGGTGATGCTACTTTTAATTATCTATTCACTCTTCGATTATCTGGATAACACACAACATATGCTTTGGGGTGAGCTCCAGAGCTATCTAATTATCAAGCATAGCACTTTATGTACATTATTTTTGGTAACATGTCATATAATCAATAAACAGGGAAAATTAATAGGTCATAAAAACATAAAAATCTTTGAGTTGGGGAGATGGCTCAGTGGGTGAGTGCTTGCTAAGCAAACATGAAGACCTGAGTTAGAATCCCCAACACTCACATGAAAAGCCCAGCATACTACACACACATAGACACACAGACACACAGACACACACACACACACACACACACACACACACACACAAAGACGGAGCCTCCAAGAAGCTTATAATCCATGGGGACATAAATAGGCAAAGAAACACCATGGCATCCTTTGGCCATTGGGACATTGGAGGAATGGTTGTGAGTAGCTGAAATCTAGTAAAGTGTGGTAGCATGCTAAAGGTGTTGAAGAAGGCATGAGAGAAGGTCAAGTAGAAGAACAAGTAGAAATTTACCTAGTTGACTAGTAAAGAAAGCCATTACTGGTACAGGAACCCAATGACTACATGTGAAAAAATGTTTAATAAGTGGGAGTGGGAAGAGACTACTCAACCATGAGTTGGAGGAGTTTCCAACAAATCATCAGCCCAGGACTCATGGAGATGATGCTATCCTCCCTAGACCTGGCCTCCAAATTAAAGCCAGCACAGTGATTGCCATTCCATCCACATGAAGGCAAAGGCTTGAGTCTTGGAATCTGAGCAGCCCCACAACTGCTGTGCCCACATGAGCACAATGACAGCACCAGCTGTCATTTTGGGTTTCCCCAGTCCTCTTCTGTCTGGCCCATAGAGTGCATCTAACTAACAGAATTTAGTTTGCCTGTATTCCTCCAGCTACCAGGATGTCTAAAGAATGGAGGTCATTGTTTTTCCTCCCCAAGGTAGGCTCATAAACAGGTAAAAGAATAGAAGTATGTAGACAATCCCCCAGGCCTGCTGGGGAATTTCAGGGTCTGACCAAAGGAACGGGGGTGAGAGGCGCAGAGTCAAGACACAGACCCTGAGAGTTGGGTGAATGCAGACAGAGGGCAAGCTGTGGAGGACTCATTTATTGGGGGCAGGGTTAGGGGTTATATACTGTTTGCATTCCTGCTTTCCTCTTGTCATCTTCTGATTGGCCCAGGTCTGCAACACTGCTTGTATGGTCTCACCTGCCTAGGGCAGGTTAGGTTGAGGGACAAGCTCTGCACATGCTTAATTCTCAGCATACTGTCTACTACATTTCCACCCTTTGTATTTAATTTTGTGTGAGGATCTGTCCAGTGGGAGTTATGCCTGAACCTTGTCGACCCCACCTCTGGCATACCGACATTTGACTGCATCTGGCTTAGGTTGCCCTGGTTTTGCAGGGTCTTACCCATCTTTGACTTGCCAGCCACTGAGGGAAGAGGCCAGGAGCGGTACTGCAGAGGGGAGAGACAAGCTCATTCCCGTGAATTGTGGATGGATGAGAGCCCCACGTTGGGCGCCAGATGTAGACAACCCCCAGGCCTGCTGGGGAATTTCAGAGTCCAACTGAAGGAATGGGGGTGAGAGGTGCAGAGTCAAGACATGGACCCTGGGAGTCAGGTGAACACAGACAGAGGGGTGAGCTGTCACAGACTCGTTTATTGAGGGCAGGGTTAGGGGTCACGTACTGTTCTGTTCACATTCTCACTCTCCTCTTGTCACCTTCTGATTGGCCCAGGTCTGCAACACTGATTGTACGGTCTCACCTGCCTAGGGCAGGTTAGGTTGAGGGACAAGCTCTGCGCATGTGTAATTCTCAGCATACTGTCTACTAGAAATAGACATTTTGCACCCATTCGGCCATAACAACACATTTTCCTGTTGTGGAAGCCTGTATCATTACAAGAAAAGGTGGTAACCTAATATAAGAAATGTTAAGAAAGCCTGGTGATGGACCTTGAACTAGAAACTAATCACTCCATTAAACAGTGTGCAAGCTCCTTCAGGACAGGACTCATATCTTATTGATCCTCGGTTTTCATTTTGGGATAGTAACTGATTTATGGTGAAGGCTCAATAAAAAATATTGAATAAGCTAGGTGTAGTAGCACACACCTTTAATCCAAGCATTCAGGAGGCAGAGTTAGGTGGAAGGCTGAAAGGCTGGTCTTCATAGCAAGTTCCAGGCCAGCTGGGACAACAGGGAGATCCTGTCTTAAAAATAATTATTGAATACCTGGGTTGAATATTACCACAAAATTGCAGACCAAAGCTGTCTCTTTATGGGATTGAAAACTCAAATGGAGCACTAGATTCTTTGAACTCTTGGTATCAGAGAATTGCCAACTAAGTGGTTGCTAGCAAGTGTTACAGCACTGAGCTTTTGGTCTAGGGATTGAGTGTAGTCCTCTGAAGAATGAGTGTGCAGAGGGCTAGGGGGTCCATGAGAATGGGGGAAGCTGTGGTTTCATCATGGAAGGAGTGGCCCCGAGGCAGGAATAATTTCCCCTGCCTGGAGCAGCAGCAGAGGATCTCAGAGAGCTGTGCCTCCAGCATGTTTCAAAGACAGGAGTAGTCTTCAGTCTTCCTCTGGACGGTGTCTGGGAGCCAGCTGAGAGCAGGACTCTGGCTAGAAGCTGAATTGATGAAAATTGTGTTGTACGGTCTCATAAAAGTTCAGAAGACTTTGAATTGCTGGACGGGTATATGCAAATGAGGTGAAGAATAGAGACCAGTCAGGAGAGAGCTTGTCAGTCCTGAGAAGAAGAAGCGAAAGCCAGCCCAATGCAGGAAATGTTTTCTTCAGGCCTCTGCTTCTTCACTCACTCTGTTGGGAGTGGAGAGGAAGTGGGGGGCAAATAGAGTGAGGTGTGTGTGTGTGTGTGTGTGTGTGTGTGTGTGTGTGTGTGTGTGTGGCCAGCTATAGGATAATTTAGACTTTCTTTCCATCACTGTTCCTGGACATCAGATCCTTTTGAAGAGAGGTGGAGCTATGGATCCAGGGGATCCCTCCTAACCAGCATGTGTTGAGGGAGGGACTAAGGGTTTGAAAAGCCAGGAGTGTGGATGCATGGTGCTCTGGGATCCCACTGGTGCCATGCTGTGTGGAACACCCTGGAGGTCCAGGGGTCATGAAGGGGTCATGAAGGGAGCACCCATGGGACCCCATAAGTGGAGATCCTTGGTCCATCTCTATGGGTCCAAAGCTGGCTGTAGGGACGAGTAGGGGCACTAAAATGGCTGCCACCATGTGCGTCTGCGTGAGCTCTGGCTGCTCTCCTAAGAGGGAAAAGTTTACCAAGACAACAGATCCATGCTTTAAAATATGATCTGAGGGGCTGGAGAGATGGCCTAGCGATTAAGAGAGCCGACTGCTCTTGCAGAGGACCCGGGTTCGATCCCCAGCACCCACATGGCGGCTGAGAACCGCCTGTAACTCCAATTCCAGGAGAACTCCAGTTCCAGGGGAATCCGATGCCCTCTTCTGACCTCTGCAGCATTGCACAGCACAGGTGCACAGACCTACAGGCAGACAACACATTCATACGCATAAATAAATAATAAAATAAATAAATAAAATATGATCTGAGCTTGCATTTCTGGTGAGATAAACAGCCTGCGGCCAGGTCTTTGTGCTGAGGGTTTGAACTCTTCAAGCCAGAGCTACCATTGTCTCCATTCCTTGCTGGGGTCCATTCTACCCCTATCCTTAAGATTATGAATAAAACTATTTAAATTTTTTTTCTCAGAAATAAATATACACACATACATATAGGTACATATATTTATACAAATACATATATTTATACACACACATACTGGAGAATTAGTTGCTGATATCTTGGCACACTTATCTTCTAAGAATAGAATATGATGCAGAAATAAATTCAGTTATTACTTTGATGAAACTGCAAACTGGTGTGGCACTGTTACCAAATTCACACTCCACATGTGAGGACTACAGCCCTGAGAAGCAAACAGGGTCACTGATGAGTAACAAAGATGATACAATTCCTGCTGCTTCTTAGTCTGAGACAAAGCCCTGGTAGACTGATGGGTCCTTTTCAGCTCACTGGTCCTGACCAGTTTAGATAAAACCAAGGCAAGACCTGGTTAGGTTTCACCCAGCTTCCCGCTATAATGTATGTGCTTTCTCTTTTTTGTTTAAATTGACCATTTCAAAATCAGGAGAGAAGGACCTGGCCCATACCAGCAAAAGCACTTGAAATGTTTGCATTCTTCTGGGATTTTTGGTTTCTGAGTCCCTTCTCCACTTGTGGGAGCTTTTCTCTCTGTATGAATGTGTGTTTCTTTAACAGAATTTGTTGCTTGTCGTTTAATTCTGTGCCTGAGATTTTTTCCTGCCTTTTAATTCTTTAATTGGCAGAGAAATCAAACCTGATCAAGACTGCTAGATGGTAACACATTCTCAGATTTTCACTAAATGAGAAAAAAATATAGAATCTAATCAAGGGTTCTGATTGTATTATTTGTGATTCCTCTTTAGTGTATAAGCTCTTTTGTATTTTGTTCTTTTAGTTTATGTGTATGAGGGTATCGCCTACATGTGAGTAAGGGCACCCATGTCCTTCAATGCCTGCAGAGGTCAGAAGAAGGTGTTTTATCCCTTGAAACCAAAGTTATGGATGATTGTTAGCTGTGATGTGGGTGCTAGGATTCGAACTCCGGTCCTCTGCAAGAACAGCCAGTGCTCTTAATTGCTGAGCCATCTTTCCAGCTCCTTAATGATCTATTATATATTTGTCTCTCTGTTTTTTTAAATTTTTTAATTATTATTATTTAAAAATTTTTAATTATTATTTTTTTATGTATATGAGTGTACTGTCTGCATGTAAGTTGGTGCACCCGTGTCGTGCAATGCCTCGGAGGTCAGAAGAGGGCATTGGATTCCCCTGGGACTGGAGTCAAAGATGATTCTTAGCCACCATGTGGAGCTGGGGATTGAACCCGGGTCTTCTGCAAGAGCAGTAGTTGCTCTTAACTGCTGAACCATCTCTCCAGTCTCAAGTCTCTCTGTTTTTTAGTAATGTTGACTTTTA
Organism: Rhizomys pruinosus; assembly: GCA_009823505.1. Lineage (NCBI taxonomy): Eukaryota > Metazoa > Chordata > Mammalia > Rodentia > Spalacidae > Rhizomys > Rhizomys pruinosus. The sequence continues at coordinate 526,017 of VZQC01004282.1, forward strand.
TATTGATACAAGATCTTGTTAGCCCAGATTGGTCTTTAACTTGCAGAGATCCTCCTGCCTCAGCCTCCTGAGTATATGAATATTGCTGTACATCCAGGCCAATTGTTTGCAGAATGATGCCCCAGTTTACATTGATCCAATGACTTACTCATAGTAAGATTTTCGGGGTTTTCGGAGCTGGAGAGATGGCCTAGTGGTTAAGAGCAGTGACTGCTCTTGCAGAGAACCAGGGCTTGATCCGCAGCACCCACATGGCGGCTGAGAACCTTCTTTAACTCCAGTTCCAGGGGAATCAGACACCCTCTTCTGACCTCCACAGCATTGCACGACACAGGTGCACAAACTTACATGCAGACAGTACATTCACACACACACAAGAATAAATAAATTTTAAAAAAAGGTGTAACCTCCATGCTTGCCATTATTTAAAAAAAAAGATTCAGGTTTTCATTTTTTCTGTATTGGTCATTGTGGTGGTTTGGATGAGTGTCCCCCATAGGCTCTAGGTATTCAGACATTTGTCTCCAGTTGGTGGCGCTGTTTTTGGAGGTCTTAGAAGGTGTGGCCGTGTTGGAGGAAGTGTGTCACTGGGGGCAGGCTTGGTGAGTTTTAACAAGCCTCGTGGTCTGCAGTTGCTTCCTCTCTGTTTCCTGTGCTCTTTGCAAGATGTGACCCTTGGTTTGCTGCTCCAGATCCAGCCACCACGCCTCCTGCCACAATGGACTCTAATTCCCTGGAACCGCCAATCGTAAGCTCAAATAAACTCTTCCTTTTGTAAGTTCCTTGGTCATGGTGCTTTATCGCAGCAACAGAAAAGTGACTAATACAGTAATTTGGTACCAGAGAGTGGGCTGTTGGCTGTGAAGAACCTGACCAATGTGGATGTTTGGAGAAATGTGGAAGACTTTGGAACTTTGGGCTAGAAAAGCTGTTGACTACTGTAAGCAGAGCTTAAGGGGCGATTTTAGTAGAAGCTTGGAAGAAAGCATGGCTGCAAAAATGTAGTTCCAGAGGAAAATAAAGACTTAGGCAGCAACCAGGATATTTTGATAAAGAGTCTGGCAGCAGTTTGCCCACAGCCCAGATGCTTGCCTAATGCTAAGTTGAAAAGCAATGGACTTGATGTCTTTGGGGGAGGATATTTCAAGACAACCTAATGTAGAAATGGTGGCATGGCTTTTAATGGTGAATATTATACAGATCTACAGTGAAAAAGAGCAGATGGGGCAGAAAGAAATGCAGAATGTACAGTTTGGATCTGAAAACTGCACTAGGAAGATTAAAGGTGGGGCCAAGGCATGTGGAGAGGCTCCCTTTCATAAGGAGATTAAAGCAATTAAGGAGAGGCCTGGAGATTTACAAGTAAACAAAAGAATCAGTACCTTCAGGGCAAGATCACACCAAGCTAATCCTCTAACAAGTCCAGGGCAGAGAAAAGTTGCAAATGTGGTTGAAATAGGCCAGGGTCCATCCCAAAATTGCAGTCAAACTTGGCAGTTTCATTCACATGGTGCTGGCTTTAGAGGCATGAAGTTTGCAAGAGTGAAGGGGTCATCAGTTCTTCCTCCATGGTTTCAGAGAGCTGCCAATGTCAGGCAGAGCGCAGCAGGTGTGTCAGTATACCGCAGGCCCTGATAGCCATTGCATGAAGCTGTTGTGTGAATTGTCGAAGGCCTGGTTTGTTCGCTAACGGAGACATCAAGAAGATATTCGAGTTGTCAGAGCTGTGAGATATTTTGCAAGGAGAGCTGCATACAGNGTAGTTGCTCTTAACTGCTGAACCATCTCTCCAGTCTCAAGTCTCTCTGTTTTTTAGTAATGTTGACTTTTATATTGATACAAGATCTTGTTAGCCCAGATTAGTCTTTAACTTGCAGAGATCCTCCTGCCTCAGCCTCCTGAGTATATGAATATTGCTGTACATCCAGGCCAATTGTTTGCAGAATGATGCCCCAGTTTACATTGATCCAATGACTTACTCATAGTAAGATTTTCGGGGTTTTCGGAGCTGGAGAGATGGCCTAGTGGTTAAGAGCAGTGACTGCTCTTGCAGAGAACCCGGGCTTGATCCGCAGCACCCACATGGCGGCTGAGAACCTTCTTTAACTCCAGTTCCAGGGGAATCAGACACCCTCTTCTGACCTCCACAGCATTGCACGACACAGGTGCACAAACTTACATGCAGACAGTACATTCACACACACACAAGAATAAATAAATTTTAAAAAAAGGTGTAACCTCCATGCTTGCCATTATTTAAAAAAAAAGATTCAGGTTTTCATTTTTTCTGTATTGGTCATTGTGGTGGTTTGGATGAGTGTCCCCCATAGGCTCTAGGTATTCAGACATTTGTCTCCAGTTGGTGGCGCTGTTTTGGAGGTCTTAGAAGGTGTGGCCGTGCTGGAGGAAGTGTGTCACTGGGGGCAGGCTTGGTGAGTTTTAACAAGCCTCGTGGTCTGCAGTTGCTTCCTCTCTGTTTCCTGTGCTCTTTGCAAGATGTGACCCTTGGTTTGCTGCTCCAGATCCAGCCACCACGCCTCCTGCCACAATGGACTCTAATTCCCTGGAACCGCCAATCGTAAGCTCAAATAAACTCTTCCTTTTATAAGTTCCTTGGTCATGGTGCTTTATCGCAGCAACAGAAAAGTGACTAATAGAGTCATGGATACTGTTTGGGTTGCTGTGTCCTAAGTGCTTGGATATCAAGGGGACACCAGTTATCAATTTATCCCATTATTAGTGTTATTTTTCTAGAGAGCTTAAATTATTTATTGTTAATAAATTTGATGTTTGCATCATGGACTTTAAATTCTTATTTTTGTTTATTATTTTTATTTTATGTGTATGTGTGTATTGCCTGCATGTATGTAAGTGCAACTATGTCATAAGATAATCACAGAGATCAGAGGAAGGTGCTGGATTCCCTTGGAACTGGAGTTACAAATGAGTGTTAGCTGCCATGTAGGTGCTGAGAATAGAACACGTCCTCTGCAAGAGGAGTTTGTGCTCTTAAATGTCACACCATCTCTTAAAGCCATGCATGGTGTATTTTTCTAATGCTGATTGCCTTTGAGCATCTAGATGTGGTCTGTATACACAAGAATTATTGAATTATTTCTCAGCAAATCGAGAGATGTTAAAAATGTGCAAAATAAATCTGACAGCCTTTATTCAAGCAATGTACTCATACCCAGAACATGTTCAGAGCATTATATAGCAGCATAAGTAGCAAGCTTTTACATCCTGAATAGGAGCACAAAGTAAAGAAACTGCCCAATTGTCTTCAGCTAGACATTTGCCTTACTGGTGCATGGTGTGATGGGAGATCCTTACTCATACCCCTACTTGGAGAGTTGACTGTTCATAACTGACTTCATACTGGATACAGAGTTAACCAGCTCTAAAGATTGCCTCTGTTAAGTTTTAGATTGCTTGTATAAGTGCATTAGGTACCAGGCTAATGGCCTCTTACTTACTTTGCTTTAACAAGAGTCAGTGAAGAATTCTGAGCTATTTTTCTCCAGGGAGTTTGTCACCCCCTGATTGCACTTTGATAACTACCATAAAGTCAACAAATTAAAGGTGGAATAAAGCAGAAAACACCTCTGCATTTCAGGAAAAGCATCCCAGCAGTGTGTGAAAAAATAATCTCTATGAAGGCTCAAGCGGGGCTGTGCATTCCCTGATGCTTGTTTTTCCTTACTTTGGATCCCTCAGCTTGCCTTTATGTTCAAGTGATGTTCTGTTCAGAATGAGAGAGAACTGCCTCACTCTGTGCTGCTTCCCCCACATGGGACATTTCTCTAGCTACCCTGAGTACCTTAATACAGAACTCCATTTGGATTAATATTACTTCTCTATTTATGCAAGTCTCTGGAAAACAATTCTCTTCAACAGTAGGAAAAAATTAAGATGGTTATTTCAATTTAATTACTAAATAAATAACTCAGTAAATAGACATTTGTGGGATGTTGTAGAACTAGAATCTAGCCATATCACAGAAGGGAACCTCAGTTTAAAGAAGACCATAGTAGGAATCCTGGGTTTTTCCCAGAGGCTACAGTCAGATTCTCCCATATTTGCAGAATGGTTTGGATTAAGAATTACTTCATCCTCTGTGAATTCAAGGCCAACCTGATCTACATAGTAAGCTCCAGGACAGCTGAGACTAAAGGGTGTCCCTGTCTCAAAAAGACAAAAAAAATTTACTTTATCAGAAGCCCCTAAATGTCTAAAGCAAATAGTTTTGTGAAGGAAGAAACACACAAAAAACAGTAATGGTGGCTTTTGTTGTCTACTTTTAGTAATGATAAGTCATGAGAAATAGATCATTACATAAAGGAATGACTTTTGTCAGGCATGGTGGCACAGACCTTTAATCCCAGCACACGGGAACCACACTTTGTGATGAGGGATTTTGAGATCATGGAGCAATAAGCAGACTAGGTGTCAGTGCCAGTGCTGGGTCCCTGGTCTACAGAGCGAGTTCTAGGCCAGCTGGGGATACAGGGAGACCCTGTCTCAAAAAAGCACCAAAAAAAAAAAAAGACTTTTACAATAAGGACATAGTCTGTACTAAAGACTTTACCTACCTTGCAGCCAAAATTTACTGTTTATAATATAAACAAGCTCATCAAGCCATGTGACCCTTTGATCCTCCAATTTCCCTTGTTATTCTCCACCCAAAATAGTGAATGAATGTGATGTATCTTATGTCTTGTTTTTCTCATTGTGATAGTAACCTTGTTTGGTGTTGTGTGTGATAGTCTAGGCCTCGGGATCAAAGGGCAAGAGTCTCTGATAAGATGAGGGTGGGGCCTGACTTCTACTTCCCCATTTCATGTTGAAGATACAGTTTCAATAAAAGACTTAGAAAGGTTGGGAGCACAGTTCCAAGAGAAATTGAAGGAACAGGTTCCCAGAGTTCAGGTTTGCTTTTGGCCTGCAGAAGAATGCCAAGAATCAGGCAGTTTCTTTCTTTCTTTTTTTTTTTAAATCTTTTTAAAAATTTTTTATTTATTTCTGTATGTGTATGAATGTACTGTCTGCATGCAAGTCTGTGCACCCGTGTCGTGCAATGCCGCAGAGGTCAGAAGAGGGTATCGGACTCCCCTGGAACTGGAGTTCTCCTTGAATTGGAGTTTCAGACGGTTCTCGGCCGCCATGTGGATGCTGGGGATCGAACCTGGGTCCTCTGTAAGAGCAGTCAGTGCTCTTAACCACTAGGCCATCTCTCCAGCCCCCAGGTAGTTTCTTAATTCAGTCATAACTGCAATGAAGCTTGGAAACATCACAGTCAGACAAGAAAACATCAATAAGGAAGCAACGGACTTGAAGAGCATCACAGTTTCAAATGGATCATACCATACCTAACCTTCTGTCTACGAGCAGCACAGTCCTTATGAGGCATACATAGCCATACTTTTCAGTGTAGATCATATGGTGGGCTAGAAAACGAGTCTTAACAAATGTAAAATTCAGATCTTATCAATATTTGCCAAACACCATATCCTGAAACTTAAAAATAAAAAAAAATGGGGTTGGGAGAGATTAGAAAATTCACAAATAGGGGCTGGAGAGATGGCTCAAAGGTTAAAAGCACTTGCAGCCAGGCATGGTGGCACACACCTTTAATCCTAGCACTTGGGAGGCAGAGGCAATCTTTGTGAGTTCAAGTCCAGCCTGGTGTACAGAGCGAGTTCCAGGACAGCTGGGGCTACAGGGAGACCCTGTCTTGAAGACTAAAAATGACAAAAAAAGCACTTGCTACTCATACAGAGGATGCCAGTTTGGTTCCTAAAACCCAGATTGGGAGACTCGCTACCACCTGTAACTCCAGCTCCAGAGGATCAGAAACCTTCTTGTGGTCTCTGCAGGTGTCTGCATATATGTTTGCATACATACACACAGATTCATACACACATAAATACAAATAAAAATTAAAAATCTTAAAAAATAAAATATACAAATTGTGCAAGTAAAACTATATTTCTGAACAACCCATCAAAGAAATAATAAAAAAAGAAATAAAAATTATGTTAAGATTAATGGAAATAGAAACATAAAACACTGCAAAAGCAGTTTTAGAGGGAAATTTATAATGACAGGTACATATATTAAGGACAAAGAATAACCTCTGTATAAACAATGTAAATTTACATCCCACATAAATAGAAAAACAAGAACAAAATGTGCCTAAAGTTACTAAAAGGAAGAAAGTAATTAAAAAACAGAGCAAAAACTATTAAAACAAAGATGTTAAAAACAATGGCTTTGATGTTTGGTTGTTTGCCTTAACTTTTAACTACTAAATCTGAGCGCTTCACCTTCAACAATTTCATGCTGTTGAATGTGTTTGTGCTAGCTGTTAGCGCTGGGTGAGGAGAAATTAAGGAGCACCAGGTCCTCTTGTACATGTTTTTGTATTTTGCAATTCCTATATATCTATAATTATTTCAAAATAAGAACTTAAAATTAGAATAAAAAACAATGGCATTTGAAAAAGAAAATTGACTTAGAAAATCTTTTCCTATGCCTATATCTTGTAGGTTGCTGCCAATGTTTTCTTCTATCACCTTCAGGGTTTCAGGCTTCACGTTGAGATATTTGATCCACTTGGAGTTGATTTTTGTACAGGGTGAGAGGTAGGGATTTAATTTTGTTCTTCTACAAATGGTGATTCAATTTTTCCAGCACCATTTGCTGAAGATGCTATCCTTTCTCAATTGAGGGTTTTTTTTTTCCCCCTTTGTCAAATATGAGGTGGCTGAAATTGTATGAGCTCAAGTTTGGATCTTCAGTTTTGTTCCATTGGTCAATGGGTCTGTTTTTGTGCCAGTACCAGGCTGTCTTTATGACTATGGCCCTGTAATATAGTTTGAAGTCTGGTAGGGCAATCCACCCTGTATTGCATTTTTCACTCAGGGTTGCTTTAGCTATTGAGGGTCTTTTGTTTTTCCATGAATTTAAGGATTTTTTCCCAGGTCTGTGAAGAAGCTCATAGGGATTTTGATTGGGATTGCATTGAGTCTGTATATTAATTTGGGTAAAATGGACATTTGTACTATATTAATTTTCCCAATCCCTGAGTATGGGAGATCTTCCCATCTTTTGATGTAATTTTCAATCTCCTTCGTCAGGGGTTTAAAACTTTTGTTGTAGAGGTCTTTGGTATCTTTGGTTAGGTTTGTTCCCAGGTATCTTATTATTTTTGAGGCTATTGTGAGTGGGAAATTCTTCTTATATACTTTCTCCACTTGTTTATTGTTGGTGTAAAGAAAGACTACTGATTTTTCTAGGTTAATTTTGTAGCCTGACACTTTACTAAAACTCTTAATTGTTTCTAGAAGTTTTCTGGTGGAGTTTTTAGCATCCCTTAGGTAAACTATCATATCATCTGCAAAAAGGGATAGTTTAACTTCTTCTTTTCAGATTAGTACTTTAATTTCCTTCTCTTCTCTTATTGCCCTAGCAAGTGTTTCAAGGACTATGTTGAAGAGGAGTGGCCATTAAGGGGCAGCCTTGTCGGGTTCCTGCCTTTAAGGGAAATGGTTCCAATTTTCCTCCCTTTAGGATGATGTTGGCAGCAGCTGCACAGGAAATAAGGTCAACAGTTGACAAATGGGACCTCATCAAACTCAAAAGCTTCTGTGCAGTGAAAGAAACAATCAAGGAAGTGAAGAGAAAACCCACAGAGTGGGAGAAAATCTTTACTAGTGATACATCTGACAGAGCATTAACATCAAGAATATATAAAATACTCAAAAAACAAAGAAGTAAGAAGACAAATGACCTACTCAAAAGATGGAGTAAAGAGCTGAACAGAAACTTCACCAGTGAGGAATTAAAGATGGCTGTGGAGCATATTAAAAAGTGTTCAACATCATTAATAATTAAGGAAATGCAAATTAAAACCACTCTCAGACATCATCTCACTCCAATACGACTAGCTAAGATCAAGAAAACAAAAGACAACAGATACTGGAGAGGTTGTAGGGAAAGGGGAACACTCATCCACTGCTGGTGGGAATGTAAACTTGTACACCCACTATGGAAAACAGAGTGGAGAATCTTAAAAGACTCAAAATGAACCTACCACCTGACCCAGTCATACCACTACTGGGTATATACCCCAAAGATTCATCCTACTCCAAAGATACATGCACATCCGTGTTTATTGCAGCTCTCTTCACAATAGTGAGATCTGGTACCAACCCAATTGCCCCTCAACAGACAAGTGGATGACAAAAATGTGGTACATCTACACAATGGAGTACCATTCAGTGGTAAAGAAAGATGACATTATGAACTTTGCAGGTAAATGGATGGAGCTCAAAGCCATTATGCTAAGTGAAGTAACACAGCCCCAGGACAACAAATGGCAAATGGTTTCCCTCATTTGTGGATGCTAAAACCAAATCCCCCTAGATGAAAGGCAAACTGAACATTATTGTTATATTTCTGTTTATATGAAAGCAACTATGTTATTATAATGTAAATCTCTTAATGGGCTCTAGAATCCACCCACCATTTATTTTTCAGACTCTGTAGTTACTATATATGGGTGGAGAGTATGTATCCATATTTTAGAGTAATATAAAATTAATGGAGGAAAATGTGAATTTCTAAGCGTAAAAAAAGACTGAGAGAAAGATGCAGGACAGTTATGGCAGAATGCATGATCTGGGGTGGAATGGGGGAAGGGAAATGGGAATATGTCTAAACCAATCTGAGACATAATGTCTGAAATACACAAAACATCAATAAAAGCACACACAAAAAAGAAAATTTTAAAAGAAGAAAAGAGAAAGAAATTTGACATACCTTTGTGTAGACCAATTTAGGAAAACAAAAGCAGAGATAGAACTCTGAAAAATATAAATGATGCAAATGATTCCATGGAAATACAAAGAACCATGAGATATACCTTGAGCAATTTTGAACCAACACTGGATACCCTAGAAGAAATGAACACCATCCTAGAAACATGGCACCTACATAATGTGAATCATAAAGAAATAAAAATAGAAAACATGAACAGACTAATGATAAATAAGAGATTAAATCAGTAATCAAAATCTTCCCAACAAAGAAAATCTTGGTACCTGTAAGTTACTCTAGTCAGTTATACCAAAGTTAAAGGATAATTGATTGCATCAGTGATTCTCCAACTCTTCTCCCAAAGTAACTAAGTTTCCCCAAATCATTCACAGGGATAGCAAGCATTAACTTGTTGCCTTGATATGAAAGAGGAGAAGGAGAAGAGGAGGAGGAGAAAGAAGATGAGGAGAAGGAAGAGGAGGAAAAGGAAGAGGGAAAGGAGGAGGAGGAGGAGAAGGGCAATAAAATGCTAACAAATTGAATTAAACAGCACCTTAAAAGGATCATGCACCATTATCAAAAGGAATTACACTTGGGATGCATAGATGGTTCACCTATGTGAATCAATAAATAAGATATAGTTCAGTGACAGATAAAGGATGAAAAATATGATCATCTCAATAGCCTTGAAAACCAACATCTTATAAAGGAAGAATAATTATCATGAGAATGACACTATATTATTTTATTTTATTTTATTTTTTATTTTATTTTATTTTTTTTTTTTCTTTTCAAGACAGGGTCTCCCTGTAGCCCCAGCTGGCCTGGAACTTACTCTGTAGACCAGGCTGGCCTTGAACTCACAAAGACCCGCCTGCCTCTGCCTCCCAAGTGCTGGAATTAAAGGCATACACCACCATGCCCACTGACACTATATTATTTAAATGTTGCATTTATTCTTTTTATTTTATGTTATATGAGTGTTTTTCCTGTATGTGTGTAAGTACACCTGTGTTGTGCAATGCCTGAAGAGGTCAGAAAAGGGTGTAGGATTCCCTGGAACTGGAGTTATGGACAATTGTTAGCTGCCATGTGGGTACTGAGAAAAAGAGTCTACATCTTCTGCAAGAGCAACAAGTGCTATTAACTGCTGAACCATCTCTTCTCAGCAGGATTGATAATACTATTTATATATTATATAGTATATTATATATATATATATATAACTTGTAGAAAGTCAGAAGACTCCACAAAAACAAAGCAAAACAGACCCCCCCAAACTATTAGAACTAATAACGTCAATGAAGGTGCCAATATTAAATTAACACACAAAGATAAACTGAATTCCTATATACTAGCCACAATCTATTCAAAACAGAAATTAAGAAAATCCCAGAAATTCCACATAGACTAGCAACAAAACACTTAGGAATAATTTAAGTCAAGACTACTGAAGAGTTGAACACTGAAGCTATAAAACATGATGAAAGAAACAGAAGACTGAAATGATGAAAAGATATACTATGTTTGTTCCTAGACTGGAGGGTTTTTCCTTCATGTCTTGATTTTTTGAATGAAAAATATTCAACAGAAAGATACAGACAGTTTATTTACCAATGTGATAATAGACTATAGAGAGCTTGGAACAGGCTGACTCAACAGGAGAAAGGGTACATATAGTACCAGAGGATTTTGAGATTGCTCTTTTGTAAAGAGTTTCATAAATATTTATGAGATCGTGGCATATTCATGAGGTAAAGTAACCCCCACCCCTCCTCAAATAATGGTGTACTAGATTTGTTTGGGGCTATTCTTACATGATCTTCTTTAAAGGCTGTGGTGGTTTGAATGATAGTGTCCCCCCATAGGCTTTAAGTATTCAGACATTTTGTCTCCAGTTGGTGGCACTGTTCTTGGAGGTCTTAGAAGGTGTGGCCGTGCTGGAAGAAGTATGTCATTAGGGGCAGGCTTGGTGAGTTTAACAAGCCTTGTGGTCTCTAGTCTCTCTCTCTCTTGACGGTGCTTATTGTGAGATGTGACCCTCGGCTTGCTGCTCCAGCCCTGGCCACCATGCTTCCCACCACAATGGACTCTGATTCCATGGAACCATCAATCATAAACTCAAATAAACTCTTCTTTTTATAAGTTCCCTTGGTCATGGTGGTTTATCACAGTAACAAAAAAGTGACTAATACAAAGGCCTACAAAGGAAGGGGAAGTCAAAGCCCAAATACAAATGATATTATAATGATGTCTTTAAGGTTGTAGACCCTTCCTCAGTGTGCAGGTATTACAATTAGACCTTGGTGCCTCAGATTTTGATAGGGTGGAAAAACCTAATGCACCTTCAGGGATGTTTAATCACAAAGGGAAATTTATTCAACCATATACACAGCTACCAAGATACAGCTCCAGTCTCCAGTGGTTATTTCACATTGACCTCCCTGACTACCTGGTGTCATGTTTATGGATTGGAAGAGTTATTAAGATGTCCATCCCACACAAAGTGATCTACAAATTCAATGTTACATTGAAATCTTTATGCATTCTTCAACCAAAAAATTTCTAAAATTCATATGAAGCCAGTATAGATCAAGGACAGAGGAAAGCAACCAGGAATAAAAAGAACAAAGGTATCATACCAACCTGAGTTCAAAATAATGCTATAAAGCTACAGGAATCAAAACAGTCTTAGAATGGCATTAAAAAATAGACATATAGACTGATAGACTTCAGGGGCTGTTAGGTAGTGCAGAATTAAATCCAAGTCTTCATGGTCAGTTGATCTTGTACAAAAGTGTCAAAACTCCACTATATATATATATATAATATCTGAAACCTAATCCTTTCAATCGGTGTAAGAATGAGGCAACACTGGTATTCACTTGAAGAAGAAAACTGGACCTATATCTTATATGAAATCAATTAAAATAGATAAGATTATAATATTTAAGATGACAAAACTTCTAGAAGAAAATGTAGGTAAAACTTTTTTGACATTGATCTTTGTGTTGATACTTTAGAGGTGACTTTAAAAATATAGTCCACAAAGGGAAGAAGAAACAAGCAAGATTGCATCAAGCCAAAAGGTGCAGTAAAAGAAAAAAAAATCTTGGGCTGGAGAGATGGCTCAGTGGTTAAGATCACTGGCTGCTCTTACAGAGGACCCAGGTTCAAATCCCAGCACCCAGATGGAAGCTAACAACTGTACTCTCCTCTGTCCTCCACAGGCATTGCACGATATAGGTGCACTTACATACAAGCAAGCATAACACTCACACACAACATAAACCAACAAATAAATAAACAAATATTCTGAAGAGACAGCTTATAAAATGTAAATGTGTGCAAATCATGCTTCTGATAAGGGGATAGAATTCAAAGCAGAAAAGTACCTCAAACAAATCAATAGCAAGAAAGATAAACCAGTTACAAATTGGGCAAAGGAATAAGTAGGAATTTATTGAAAGAGGACATACTGATGGGCAACAGGTGCATGGACTATGTCAGGCAGCACTGATCATTGGGGAAATGCAAATTGAAATCACAATGAAATAGCTCTTCACACCTCTTAGGTTGGCTGTTAAAAGAAAGTGCTGGGGAGAATGTTGAGAAGAAAACCTTGTTCACCGCAGGTGGGAATGTAAATCCGTGCACCATTATGGAGACCCATATGGAAGCTTAAAAACAATTAAAAATAGAAGTACCTTATGGTCCACTAATCCCACTTCAAAGTATCTAACCAAAAAATTTAAATCAATATGTTGAAGAGATAGCTTCATTTTCATGTTCATTAAAGCATTAATTCCCAGTGCCAAGATATGGAATCAACATCAGCATCCATCATTGGGTTAAATGGGTAAAGAAAATATTGTACTTATATGTATGCATATATAGAAATACAGATATGTTATATAATGGAAATATAGATGTAAAATGGACTATTATTTAGCGCCCCCCCAAGATAATCCTGTCATTTGTGATAACATGGAAAGACAATATACAAGTAAAATAAAGCAATCACAAAAGACAAATATTACCTGATGTCATATGTACTTAGTCTAAAAGTGTTGAGCTCAGAGAGGCACAGAGTAGAATGGTGGTTACAGAAAAGACAGGCAGAACAGGAAGGAGTTGAGAAAAGGGCATACCTTTCAGCTGAGCAGGATACATAAATTCAAGAGATCTAGTATACAGCATGCAAGTGTAATCAATGATGTTGTGTACTTGAAATTTGCAGAATTATGTTTAAATTTTTTTTTTGTCTTTTTGAGACAGGGTCTCCCTTTAGTCCCAGCTGGCCTGGAGCTCGCTGTGTAGACCAGACTGGTTTTGAATTCACAGACCCAAAGTTGCCTCAGCACACCTAGTCTTATAGTATAGAGTTTCTAAACTAAAGGAAAACCACATTTATTCTATTAGACTTTATGGAAGCTAGAAATGTCTGCTGTATGAAGGGCAGTGTTAGGAGAATGAAAGGAGAGACTGGGGATACCAGTTACCTACAGAGAGCTTTATATTCAGCACACAGTTACTGAAGAGAAAAGGACCATCACACAAAAAACGTAAAATAGGGGCTGGAAAGATGGCTCAGCAGATAAGAGCACTGGCTCTTATTTTTAGCCAATATTCACATGGTGGCTAACTATTGTTTATAGCTCCAGTTCCAGGGGATCTGATGCCCTCTTCTGAACTTCACATACATACAGGCAATACACTCATACACATAAAATAAAAATAAAATATTAAAAAATAAATAAACCAATGAGTAAACAAATAATCTAATTAATGGACAGGGCAAAGACCTTACTAGATACTTCGCCAATGATGTACAGATGTCAAAATTACATATGAAAAGATGCTACAGATTAGACACCAATAAAAAAAATAAAAATTAAAAAGAATTAGGTTCCACTAGCCACAAATAAAATGGTCCAAATCTAGACCACTGACAGCAGCAAATGTTGGGGAGGGTGTGGAGCAATGGGTGTTCCGCCTTGCCTTGCTGCTTGAATATGAAGTATTTCAGGCATGTGGAAGACAGCTTGGCAGTTTTGTACCACAGGGAAGATATTCTTACCCTAAGATCTAGCAATAATGTTCATTTGTGTTGAGAGGGAGGGAGGGAGACTGAAAAGGAGACAGATATAGAGAGATAGAAAGACAGAGGGGTGGGGGAGAAGGAATTTGGGGCCAGAGAAATGGTTCCCAGCAGTTAGAGTAGATACTGCTCTTCCAGAGAACCTGAGTTCAGTTCCCAGCACCCATGTTGGGCGGCTCGCAATCACCTGCAACTCCATTCCAACTCCAGGAGATCTGACCCCCTCTTCTAGTCTCTGTGAGCACCTGCACACACATGGGATAAATGCACTGAAGCACACATAAAATAAAAATAAACCTAACAAATTTATCTGAAAAGAAAAAATGTATGTTCACTGCAAATCTTCCCACATATGTTTATAGGAAGTTTATTTATAACTGTTACAAAAAGAACCCCAATGTCCTTTTGTAAATGAATTGATAAACCATGGTACACCTAGATAATGTGACATTACTCAATACTGAAAAGAAATGAACTACTAAGTCATGCAGACACATGGAGGAACCTGAAATACTCACCATTAAATGGGAGCTATCCATTCAAAAAGTTCACAATATTATTCCATTGCTATTCTGGAATAGGCAAAATCAGGAAAGAGCAAAAGTACCAGTGGTAGAGTTGGAGAGATGCCTCCATGATTAAGAGGACTTGCTCTTGCTGTGGACCCAGTATTTATACACAGCTCACAACTATCTGTAACTCCAGTTCCAAAGGATCTAGTGCCCTCTTCTGGCCTCTTCAGGCATTGCTTGCACTTGGTACACTTACATGCAAACAGGCAAGTCATACACATGTAAAAGAAAGAAAGAAAGAAAAAAATATCAGTGCTTTCCAGGGATGGATGTGAGGGAAGGGATGCATGAATTGGTAGAGCACAGAGGAGAGGGTTTTTTTTTTTTGTTGTTGTTGTTGTTCGTTTCTGTTTTTGAGACAGGATCTCCCTAGTGGACCCAACCAACTGGTCTGTAGCGCACTATGTAGACCAGACTGGACTGAATCTCACAGAGATTCATCTGCCTCTGCCTTGCAAGTGCTGGGATTAAAGGCGTGTGCCACTATGCTTGGCATCACAGAGGATTTTTAAAATACATAATATTTTTATTAATTCTTTGAGAATTTCTCACAATGGATTTTGATCATATTGAACCCCCCACCGTACCTCTCCCTCTAACTCCTAGAACCACCCCTATTTCCTTACCTCTCCTAACATCATCTCCCTCCTTTTTTTTTTATATAACCCATCAAATCCAGTTTGTGCTTTCCATAGACTTCTAGGTGTCAGATTATCCACTGGGTATAGTCTACATATCCAGGAGCCATACCTTTCCAGAAAAAAATTTACTTTCCTTCCCCTAAATCCATCAACTGTCTATAACTCCTCTGTTAGGGGCTGGGACTCATGAGCTTCTCCTGACTCTGTGCTGGAACAGACTGGGTTGATCTTCTGCAGACGATCACAGCTGCTGTGAGTCCGTGAGTGCATGGTCCTATCAAACCCGGAAGACATTGCTGTGCTCCAGTCCTCCATGACCTGTGGCTCTTACACTCTTTCTCCCCACTCTTCCTCATTGCTCTGTGAGCCTGTGGCGGGTGGCAGGAGGTGACTGTGGCAGGAGGTGACTGTGGGGAGCGATATAGATGTTCCATTTGTGGTTTTGCGTTCTGCTGTTACTCCAGCACAGAGGATTTTTAAGACAGTGAAAATACCCTGTAGGCTGTTGTGATGTGGTTTCACATTTACCCACAGCCACAGAATGTGCAGGAACTGTGAACCCTAACATAATACAGACTTTGACTAATTCTAATATGTCAGCGCTGGTTCATCAGCTGTATTGAGCACAGCACTCTGCCTAGGGGATGTTGATAATGAAAAACTCTGTACATGTAGGGTCTGGGCATTTGTATGAAATTTTTATGTCTTACTTCCAGATTTTCTGTCTATTTAAAACTTCTCTAAAACTGTAATTCTTTTGTTGAGGGTTTTGGTGCATGCCTTTATTCCCAATACTTAGGGGGCAGAGGCAGGCAGATCTCTGTAACTTCAAAGCCAGTCTAGTCAATATAGTGAGTTCCAGCTGGGGCTATAGGGAGACCCTGCCTCAAAAAAAAATATAAGAAACTATAATTCTTAATAAAAAGCTACCACATGGGCTGAAGAGGATGGCTCAGTGGTTAGGAGCACTGGCTGTTCTTGCAGAGGACTGGGATTTGCTCCAAGCACCCACATGACAGCTTACAATCATCTATAACTCCAATTTCAGGGGATCTAATACCCTCTTCTGGCCTCCACATGTACAGGACACATTGATGCACTTACACACATGCAGGCAAAACACTCATACATACACGTAAGATAAAAATAAATAAAATCTTTTTTTTTTTTTTTTGGTCATTTTGAGACAAGGTCTCCCTGTAGCCCCAGCTGGCCTGGAACACACTTTGTAGACCAGGGTGGCCTGGAACACACTTTGTAGACCGGGCTGGCCTTGAACTCACAGAGATTTACCTGCCTCTGTCTCCCGAGGGCAAAAGTGTGTGCCACCATGCCCTGCAAATAAAATCTTAAAAAAACACTACCACAACCATGAAGCAGTTAACAGACAATTAGCAACTTGAAAAAATATTTATATCTAACACATATATGACTACATATATAAGTGTGAGTGGAAAAGAATACATGCATCCAAATGGCAATGGATACAATATTATGATATAGTAAAGCAAAACATTGTACACATAGGTAAAACTTAGGTATAAACATGCAACATGTGTGTATACACCCCTCCACAACACATACATGAACTTAACTCAGATAATATTCAACAGCATAGGAAACAAGCCAATTAAAATTTCACTTGATAAACAGTAAAAAAAAACGCAAAGGAGGGAACTTCAGGTCAAAGTCATATCAATCACATCCTTCCTTATCCTCTGGATAAGGCATTAGGGAAGCACAGGCATCATGGGAAATACTTTGTCAGATGTCCTTGCACATTCCTTGACAGGGGAAATCTGACTTCCTGCCCAGGCTGGCTAGGTGGTTTTCCTTTGTACACCATTCTCTGCAGCAATCTCTTTATTAGAACACCAGGGATAATTTTTAAGCATGCTTGTCTGTCTCTGAATTCCCAGAGAAGCTCAGTTTGCAGTGGGGTGGCTGGTCACTGCATTCTGTCCCGCTCTTAGCTTGGGTGACATTCCCAGTCAGCTTCAATCAATCACAAGCCACTGCTCTCTAAGCTTTGGGTTTTTCCTGATGCTTCAACCCTCTTGAAGCCTCTCCATTCTCTTTAGAAACTCCATTTAATTTGTTAAAAGCCAATTCGAGGGATCTCTGCCTCTCTAACCACCCTCCCCCAAATCTGTTTACTAAGCTAATTTGTTTGCTTATTTGGAGGATCAAGCCCACTTGCATGGGATTAATCTCTGCTATTTGGGACCTGTTCATCCACAATACATGTTGTTCTGTGCTTAATGGCCCTTGTCTAGGGGCAGGGATGAAGAAAAATGGATTGAAAAGAAGCAGATGGAGCCTTTTTCTTGCTTAATTTCCCTCTTTCATCTCCTTAGTCACTGCACTGGTAACTCCAAGTCTAGATGCAGAATAAGGTAGCCCATGATTGCTGCCTAGCTTCCTCTTTCTTGGCTGCAGGGCACACTGGGTAAGAAGGGTTTAATTTGGCTGTTTTACCCTTGAGCCCATGAGTGGATTTCTGAGAAGAAACGTTTTGCAGACAGTTTGAAATAAGAGACTAGAGTAGAGATAGGAGGTTTGGATTGGAGAATAACTTTGGAGTCTACCCCTGATGGTTTTATGATAGAAATATTGAGTATACTTAGTGAGACTGCTTTAGAGAGTGAAATCTGACAACTAAGTGTATATTGTACGTACTAAAATGAAAGAGAATATTGGTTTTAATCTGTATATTTATCATAATAGCCATTCCTATTAAACAGAGGAAGAGATTGACTGGGAATGTGGCTCTGTGGTAGAGTAAGCTCCTGGGGTTGATCCCCACGCAATAAAGAAAATGACTGTAAATAAGTGGATAGAGAAATAGACTACTTTTAGAAAAGGAGGAGGATGAGCTAGGTGTTGTGGCATGTATCTCCAATCCTAGCACTGGAGGCAGAGGCAGTCTGAACTCTGTGAATTCAAGGATAGCCTGGTCTACAGAGCGAGTTCCAGGCTAGCTGAGGCTACAGGGAGACTGTCTCAAAAAGACCAAAAAACAAAGAAAGGAAAAGGAGGAGGTGATGATTAGCTTCTGTCACTGTGTCAATCCCCAGGAGAACTCAATTTACAGAAGCAAGCATCTGTTTCAGCACATGTTTTAGGAGATTTCAGTCCATGGTCATTTGGCTCTGTTGTTTCTAGGCCTGTGATCAGACAGAGCATCAGGGTTGGGGAGTACGTGGTATTGCAGTCTACTCACCTCACCACAGATGGGAAAAAGAAGAAAGTAGGGAGAGGGGTTGGTGGGGTAAAGCATACTCCTCAGAGTCATGCTCTCTGTCTCCTGCTTCATGCTCCAAGTTTCCACCATCTCCCAATAGCCCATTAGGTTATGAGTTCATAGATAGGTTAATTTGTAGATGAGGCCAGAGCCCTCATGATCTAATCACCTACCAAAATCTCCTGTTCTATATCCCAACCCTACTATATTATAGATCAAGCCTTTAGCACATACGATTTGGGGGGACACTGAAGATCCAAATTATAGTAAAGGAAATGGAGGCTGAAAAGCCAAGACAAGAGAGTTCTTCCAGTGGTGTGTCTAGAAGATCAGTAGTTCCAGATGACAGCAAGTCATGAGTTCGGTAAATGAGAGAGGTCTTCAGCAAGGCAGATGGGGTAAAGGTTCAGTGTGAGGAAGTTTTGATAAGAATGAAGTGCAGAAATAGGAGGGCATTTTATGAATTGTTTGCATAGAAAGAAAAGAAGATTGGACTTCGACTCAGTGGGTCACATAAAAAATAAAACAAGGAGAATAAAAATTAGTAAGGTGGAAAGGAAGAGAAAGGAGAAGTTCCTTGTGAGGAAAAGATTGACTCATTTGAGGAGAGACACAATGAGGTAACCCTACTGAAGAAGCAGGAAAGAACCAAGGGTTCTCTTGATGATTGTTTATTGGTCTAACCTCAGTCACAGATGGTGTGCCAGTGCACAGGGATTTTCTTCCTGTTCTCACCAGCTGGTGCAGTCTCTAACTAACTCTCCATCCATAGATTCTTCCTCCTTTCAAACAGCCATCGAAACTTTGCATCTGTATTCACACTCTGCTTCCATTCCATGTGCCTTCTACCATCATGGTATGGTTAGTTATGCTCTGTCCCTCAACTTCTTACACTCTTGGTTGAGACTCCATTATGGAATCCTTAAAATTCAGGTAACACTAAAAGATTTCTGAACATGTAACAACCCAAACTTAATTCAAAATCAAATGTGTAATGAATCTGAGAAACCTCTGTCAGTGCTAACCTGTATTGCATCCTATGACATCAGTGCAGCTTTGGCTCTGAACACACAACATGCAATCCCTGCACCATTCATGTCATCATACCATGCAATGGCAACAAATGCTGCCTGAAATCCCTTGGCTCAGATTCAAGACTACCTCATGTTACAAACTGTGGTGTTCTTACCATGTATGACATTTTCTGTGCTTAGAGAGACAGGATGATTTAATTAAAGGAAACAAAGACTTGGAATCTTTTCTTATAGTCATTTTTCAGATGTAGATATTAACTTTATATAGCTTTGGATTATGTTATAGAATATTTGATTTCAAAAATTTCTATTCAAGTTGTTGACTTGAGTTTCCCTAAAAAAAATTGTTAGACAAATTTTATTTTTGTGTTAAGTCAGAATTTCCAACAATTTCTGAAATGGCCCTAAACACAGTTTTTCCATTTTGTACTGTGTATTAAATAGAAGTGTTGTAAAATCAAAAATAAATCAACTGCAAAAAGGTTGAAGATGCTCTTCACATTGCAGCATCAAATATTCAGGCAAGACAGAATTAGTTAAAAAACCTTGCCGGTGTGGTGGCTCACACCTTTAATCCCAGCACGTGGGAGGCAGAGGCAGGCAGATCTCTGTGAGTTCAAGGCCAGCTTGGTTTACATAGAGAGTTCCAGGATATCTGGGGCTACAGGGAGACTCTGTCTCAAAAAACAAACAAACAAACAAACAAACAAACAAACAAACAAACAAACAAACAAACGAACCAAAAACCCTATTCTATTTGTTTATTTACTGGGGGAGGGAGAGGTGCAAACATGCCATATTGTGCACATGGAGGCCAGAGGGCAACTTGCTGGACGTGATTCTCTCCTTCCACTCTGGGTCCCAGGGATCAAACTACTTGGGTTGTCAGGTACAGAGAAGTGATGCCACATTACCGCTGTGCCTGAACGGAGACAGTCTGACCCGGCATCTTTTAGGAACACAAGTGGAGTCCATCCTCACCTGAGAAGTTGTTTCTTCAGATTTCTCCTGGACCCGTGGTCTTGAACAGAGGCACGTTCTCTATTGAAACTGTACATGCAGCATGAAATGGGAGAAGAAAAACAGAACCTGTCATGCCAGGGAATTTTCCATTTCTGAAACCCTGCTGACCTACAACAGCACACACAGCCACAAACAGCATCAATCTAATCCCTCTGTCAATTGCAACAAAAATGGAATAATCTCTTACTTTCAATGAATATTTGCTCGTTTCAGTACTGATATTTTCACAACACATACACACACATTACTTTAGGTTAAGGGCAAGGAAGGGTCATGAGGGATATGTTTAAGTTGAAGAGGAGCAGAAAGCCTACTAAGCTCGTATATTATAAACAAGCTGAGACAGTGTTAAATGTTCTCAAAAGATAAGATTAACTTTGGTTACAAGGTTAGGTAAAAGTCATTCCCACAGTCCAGCTTGGGAACAAGTATGTGCTGAGCCGGCTCATCCCAAAATTGAATCCTTGTGTGAAAATGGAAAGGCACCTCCAACTCATCATGGAAAATTGCTTTTGCATTTAATAAATAGTAGAATTGTATGTATGCCACAGTGACTTTTAAAATAAATTTCTTTATGATTTATCATCAGTATATGTTTGATTTGTATGCCTCTTTTATAAACCTGTATACTTCGGGTTATGTAAAATTGCCTTGTATGAAGAGGGGTCACAAGTAGAAAAAGTTTAACAAGTCTCTCTTTATCACATGGGGCTAGGCTTAGGTGTGTAAGTAGGTGAAGAACTGTGAGATAATGTCCAGTAATGCGGGTAGAGGCAGCAATGGAATGACCATTCTTAGGACATGCTTAAATAAACACAAGAACAATCCTTTCCATAGCTGGCTATACTCTTCATCATGACACAGTCCTAAGACACAACTGAATAAAAGAAAAAGTCATTGTTTTAAAGACAGCGGTTTTATTTATTTATTTATTTATTTATTTATTTATTTATTTATTTTTTGGTCTTTTCGATACAGGGTCTCCCTGTAGCCCCAGCTGTCCTGGAACTCACATTGTAGACCAGGCTGGCCTTAAACTCACAAAGATCCGCCTGCCTCTGCCTCCCAAGTGCTAAGATTAAAGGCGTGCACCACCATGCCCGGCAGACAGCGATTTTAAAAACAAGGTTACTGTTCTACTTTGCACCATCATGTGAAGTGGCAGTTTGCTCAGGTTCAATTGAACTCACAAAATCAAACTCAAATTTCAATTACTTTCCTCCCTCATCTCTAGCATCAGAAGATGGTACAAGGACTAAAAGTTTGGTTTGAAAACATAGACTTGCAATGAAAGCATCTATGGAGAATATCAGAGGAGAGCCTATTTAATAACCTCTTGGATTCTCTTTTGCATACAGCGTGGACATGGGGGATTGAAATTCAGTTCAAGCACCTTTCCAATTATAATTAGACTGGAACAAAAACACTAGTCAATAGATTTGTTTTTCCTCCCTGGGGATTTGACAAGTCCACAACAGGAATTATATTTTGAGAATAGAATACAAGGAACTTATTTACAGACAAAAAGCAACATAGGTATTATGATGGCTTGATTTGGGAAGGTATGTGTGTGTATGGGGGTGGGGAGGACAGTCTTTCATATATGTTGTTTTATGCAGCCCATCTGATTCCAGACTTCTTTTGTTTCAGCCTCACAGGGATGTTTTGATGTGGTTTATGTTATTTCTCCTGTTTGTTCCTCCTTGACTCTGTGATATTTATATCAGTGCCAATGAACAGGGAGATGAATTTGTTTGCTCTATTCTTTCTCACACACTGGGTTGATTCATACACATCTGAGGAGCATACTGAAGAGGTCTCATTAATTTTGGACAGATCACAGAATGGACAAACATATAGCTCGCTAATTGAAAATACTAGGTTGAACACTATCCCCTTCTTAATTTACTTACATGGGTGCACCAACCTACATGCAGACAGTATACTCATACACATAAAAATAATAATAAATTAAAAAAATTTAAAAAGAGCTCGCTGGGTGACCCTCTTTAATAACATCATGTGTATCTGTGGATTCTCTTTTTCAAATTATCTTTAGATTACTGCACAGCTGAAATATTGCATTGAAGCTTGTCTTGAACAAAAATATGAAGTATTTGGTGAATGTGGTATGTTTCATTTCTCTGACACATCTGCATCTAGGTGGCACAGGCAGGAACTCCAGAGGGATTAATATAATATAGCTAACAGAATATCATCTGTTTTACATGTTTTTGTATAGTTTCATAAGGAGAGTGCTTGAATTCTCCATTTTATAGAATTATGTGTTATATTACTCAAATACAAGGTTTCTTAACACAGTGATTCTTGACCAAGTGGCTGTCATATCCCTGGAGTTAGGACCTGCTGAGTCATCTTGAAGGTATGAGTATGTGACTGACTTTATCTATTTTTATTTTTATTGAATGTGTACACTTTTGACTGCATCATGGTGCATGTGGGAAGGCCAGAGGACAACTTTCAGGATTCTGTTCTCTCCCTCCACCATGGGTTCCAGGAGTCAAACTAAGGCCATCAGTTTGCTCGTTTGAGCAGTTTTTACCTACTGATCTCTGGCCTCTGTATGGTGATGACTTTAAAGACTTATATAAATGGCTATGAAAGTGAGTTTTCAAACATGCTTTATTTTGTTTTTCTTTTTTTTTTTTTCACATAAATTTATTTATTTATTTTTAAATTTTGTTTTTCTTTAAAGGTCTTTCATTGAATAAATTATATATTTCTCAGAAAATAGTAATTTTAATAAACTTTTTGATGATAACTGTAAAATGTACAGTAATCATTAAGGTCAGCCATTTTTCTTTTCTTTTTTCTTTTTTTCTTTTTTTTTTTTTTTTTTGTCTTTTGCGACAGGGTCTCTCTTGGAACTCTGGCTGTCCTGGAACTCGCTTTGTAGACCAGGCTGGCCTTGAACTCACAGAGATCCACCTGCCTCTGTCTCCCAAGTGCTAGGATTAAAGGCGTGTGCCACCAAGCATGGCTAAGGTCAGCCATTTTTCATCTTCTGAAAGTAAACACTTGAACCTGCTGTGTCATCAGGAAAACTCGGATGAACCTTCTGGAACTCTGGAACCAAGGCTCTTAAAATGTCTCTCTCTCCTTTGTGTTTTGGCTCCTGGAACAAAAGCAATCCCAACCACAAAGAAGTTGCTGGATCTTAGAAGTCTGCTGGAGACAAATCTTTGTACCCAGATGCCCCTCAGTGCAAGTTCATCCACTGGAGTGTGGTCAGCCTTTCTAGAGTCACTCCCTTAACGAAGTTCTACTCTCCCTCAGCCATCAGTAATCAGCTGCCAGTAGGTTCTCTGCTGGGGTTGGGTCCTGCTGCCCACTTATTTCTTTCTGTGCTGGGCTTTTGTTTGATTGAGTCAGCATGGGTCTTGTGAATGCTGTTATCGTTGTTGCAAGTTCATATGAACAAGCACCCAGAGGCCTGGAAGCCTCTGTTTCCTTCCATTCATGCACCTCCCTGGGTCTTAAACTCTTCCTGCCACCTCTTCTACCATTGTCCCCGAATCATGAGTAGGTGAGGTTTGATATAGGAGTCCTATCCAGGAACACACACTCTGTAGTCTCTTGTTCTTTAAAACTTAGCCAGTCGAGGCCTTTCATGTGCATTGCACTCTATCATATGAGGAAGCTTTGTTAGTGAGAGTAGAGGGATGTATTAATGTCGTCTCTAACCTCCTATTCTGCTATGTTCCATAAGCCTTCGGTGTAGAGGTTCCACTGTAAATGTGCCACTTAGGGCTGGGCATCTGTCAGACATATACTCTCTGTGTGTGATCAGTTGTAGAACTCTGTCATAGCCTCCATCTGTTGTAAAAAGAAGCTGCTTTGATGAATGGTATACAATATACATGTCTTCCTTTGTTTTCTTTCTGTAATTCCTATCTTTAGTCCTTTGTGTTGCTTTGAGTATTATCTTTAGGGCTGGTTTGTGAGCATGAATTCTTTCAGCCTCTTTGTGTCATGGAAGACTATCTATTGACTATAATGGATAGTTTTTCTGGGTAAAGTGTTCTGAGTTGGCATCCATGGTCATCTAGAACTGGGAATGGTTTGGTCCAGGCTCTTCTGGCTCTCATAGCTCGCACTGAAGTTAGCTGCAATTTTGATGAATTTTTCTTTACGTGTAACTCGTTTTTCTCTAGCAGCTTTCAGTACTCTCTTTGTTATGTACATTTCGTGTTTTACTGGATATGCCTTGGAAAGTTTCTGTTCTGGCCTTGTCTCATTGGTGTTCTGTGTGACTCCTGTATCTGTATAGGTGTGTCTTTCCCTTAACTGGGGGAAAGTGTTCTTCTATAATCCTGTTGAAGATTTGGTCAATGCCATTGACCTGAGATTCCTCTCCTTCCTGTATGCCTATCCAGCATAGGTTTGGTCTTTTCATGGTGTCCCATATTTCCTGCATATTCCATTCCTGTGTTTTAAAAAAATGGTCTTTGCTTTAGGAGTCAAGTTCTTCAACTTTGTAGTCTGGCTTGATATTCTGTTTCCTATTTCATTCATTCTGCTTATGAAGCTTTCTCTTGTCATTCTAAATTGACTTATTGAGCTTTTCAATTCCATCTTCATTTCAGCTTGGGTTTTCTTCAACATTTCTATCTCTTTTGTGAATTCTCTTTTCAAGTCTGAATCTTTAATGTTATTACATTCAGCCGCATTGTATTTTATTGAGCTTCAGTCACACATTTATGCCTGTCCTTGTTGACTTCTTTGAGTTGTTTGTGTCTTCTTTAAGTTCTTTGATCATGTTTATGATTGTTCTTCTAAATCCTGTGTCCTGGAGCTCATTGTGGGTGCTTCTTATTGTTCTATACATCTGTAGGACTCATAGGCTTTGTTTGACATATTCTCTTGGTTTTTCATATTATTTGTGTTTTTACATTGCCATTTGGGCATATGGATATCTTTTGTTGGTTGTGTCTTCAATAGGAAATTCTATTCTCATCTTTATTTAGTTGAAGTTTGGTTCTGTTTATATTGTTGATGTAGCTTGGTTACTTTTTGCTCAGGTATGAAAAGTTAGCTGGTGTGTGTTTCAGGTTCTCGAATAGTAGGGGGTTGGTCAGAGTAGTAGGCAGGTTTGTGGCAGACAGATCAGGAAGGGGAGCAAGGGTAAGATGGACATGGGGATGGGCTGCGGAGGGTCCAGCAAATGGAGATGGAGAACTGAGGTAGTGCAGGAGATCAGGATGCAGTGAATGGGTCTGGACTAAGAAGGTAGTCCAGAGATCTGGGGAGGAAGGGGACAGCAGGAGGGAGCTGGGCCCAGGCTAGAAGGAGTCCCAGTGTAGGAAGAGGGTGGAGCTGCTCAGGCTGCAGGCGAATCAAGGGGCATGCTATTTTGTTGTTGTTGTTTTTTAAAAAGATTTAAAATTAATTTAATTTTTTTAAAATTTTATTTATTTTTATGTGTATGAATGTACTGTCTGCATGTAGGTTTGTGCACCCATGCCATGCAATGCCATGGAGGTCAGAAGAGGGTGTCAGATTCCCCTGGAACTGGAGTTAAAGACGGTTCTCAGCCGCCATGTGGGTGCTGAGGATCAAACCCAGGTCCTCTGCAAGAGCAGTTGGCGCTCTCAACCGCTAGGCCATCTCTCCAGCCCCGTTGTTGTTTTTTTGAGACATGATATCCTTTAGTCCTTACCAGCCTGGAATTCTCTGTGACCAAGCTTGCTGTAATCTCACAGATCTCCCTGCTTCTGGGTTCTGAGTGCTTCGATTAAAGGCATGTACTACCACGCCAGGCCTAATTTATTTTAAAAACAAAAATAAGCTTTAGTGTGTGTTTTCAGTATTGAAATAATATATGCATGGCACACACAATTTAGAAAAAATTAAATTTGTTATATATAACATGAAGCAAAAAATAGAAAACCATAAATTCAAGTTACCCACAGTTAAACACTTTTAATACTTTTATAAAACTCAAAAATATCACTCATTTCTGGTAATAGGAGAGAGAGAGAGAGAGAGAGAGAGAGAGAGAGAGAGAGAGAGAGAGACTGAGACTTTTGTGTAGATGGAATATTGAAATATTTGAGGGGGCTACTTGCACCCATGGGACCATCTCCCCAAAACCCATTTCTACAGAAGAAATGCTGTTCAAGTGTGTTTATCCAAGTAAATCATTTGTTTTTCCTCTCAAAATAAAATCCATAGACTGGAGTTTAGGACTAGAATATGTATCCCAGGAATTGGATTCATCTTCTTCTTCCTGTTCTATTATTTGGCATAAGGCTCTCTTTTTCCTTGCAGTCACTGAGGAATGCTTCCCTTCAGGGTTCCCCATTCTTGTCTCAAATAGGAAAATAATTGGGAAGTGATCAGAAGGAAATAAAGCATCTCTCTCTCTCTCTCTCTCTCTCTCTCTCTCCTATCTATCATGAAACTCTTAAAATTCCCCTATATATTTTCCATTTATGAATCGTTGACCAGCGTTTTTCAAGGAAATTTTGTGTGTTTTGCCTGCATGTATGCAAGTGCACCCAGGAGTGCAATGCCTGTGGAAGACAGAAGAGGGTAGCAGATCCTCTGGAACTGGAGTTACATAAGATTAGCTAACATAAGGGTACTGGGAACTGAACCCTCTGAAAGAGCAGCCAGTGCTCTGAACTGTGGAGCCATGTCTCTAGCCTTTCAAGGAAAATTTCTACAGAAATAAGACTGGATATTTGTTTTAAGTCTGAGTACATTGCCATTGAGGAAACATTGGTGGTTCTAATAGGAGGCTGGATATTAGTTGGAGTCATCAGTGTCTGTTACAAAGCGTCTGCACCTTGAACATTTCAAAATAAATCAGTGGTCCTTCTAAAAGACTATGCTAAGGCCAACTCAATTACAGGGAATTTATGCCAGACCCTAGAGGAGCATCTACTACTGCCATCTTCCTAATTAGACTAATATAGTTTCTAACTCTATTCCAAATACACCCACAGATAAACATAGTTCTCACTGCTATTTAAAGAAGATTCTTCTTGTAACAGATGGAGATTATTACGGAAATCCACAACTGGTCAAAATGGAGAGAATGAGTGACTGTGGGGAGCCCATCCCTAATTAATGCATTTACAAAGCAACCCCTACACAAAGGGCTCAGCGGACGTTACATGACAGGGGCAAGAAAGATTGTAAGACCCAGAGGACCAGGACACTCTCTGATAGATAGTGTCTACAAGACATGACAGGGACCCATGAGGTTTTAACAATATAGTTGTCTAAACCAGACCCACATGATGACACTAGTTGGCATGCCAAGGTGGATGGGAGAATTGTATAAGGTGCCCCTCTAGATGAGAGGTACAGGCAATTAACGGGTGGTGAGAGAGGAAGAATCAGTTTTCTCCAGGGATGAGCCTCCTGATAGGTTGTCTAATCCCAAGTGGTCAGTTGTTATTACATGTACATACTAGCACAATAAATGGATTCAGTAGGTTACACGCCACACACATATGTACACACATGTAACAATAATAATTAAAGAAGAGGTCACAAAATTGAGAGGAGGGACACAGAAGGATTTGGAATGGGAACAAAGGGGTGGAAATGAAGTAAATAAAATAATCACATATGCGATTCTAAAAAGTAAATTTAAAAAGTGTGTACTGGTTCACCCTGCTCATGCATTCATGTGTGTGTTTACTCTGTCTCACATGGTAAATGACTAAAGACTGAGTTCTCCAGTGACTTTCATTCTTATAATTTCATAGGAAGAAAAATTTGCCTCTCTCTGGTAAGAAAGCTTATTTGTCATCCAACACAGGAGCAGGTCAGTTATCATGGTGTGCACAATTTTTCTTTTTAAAGTTTGGATATTTGCACCTAAAAATAATGCCTAGAAATAACATGATAGTGGCTTCTGAAAATTTGTTCCTCTTGTAGGAGAAACCAAACTGGAGCTCAGGCAGAAGGAAAGTGATATATACTGCTAAAAAAGACTTTGGGGTTATGTTGGTGGAGAGCTGGGGGAAGGAAAGGAGATGGGGCACACTTCAAAACATATTCCAGGGTCAGGGAGGGTGACCCTCTTAGTAATGCTGAGCACGGAAGCTGGACTTCCATTTCCTTCTACTCAGTGGCATGGCTAACATTAGTATATTTACATCCTATATCAATACTTCTGTTTTGCATGCAAAAGAGCAAATATACATGATATTTTTAAAAGTAAATGGTTGGTGAGATGGCTCGACAGTGCGGATGGAGAGAGCCAATTCCCATACATTGTCATCTGACTGCCACATGCATGTTATGACATCTGCACATACATATGAAAAAATCAATCAAAACCTAATAAAAAGCAACAAAACAACCCATAACCACTTTACTATTTTCATGTATTTTTCAAATATATAAAACATATGTGTGCATATGTCTGTGTTGGGCATCTGAATTCAGGTTTTTGTGCTTGCATGCCAAGAGCTCTTATCCACTGAGTCATCTTTGCCCAAACATATGATTCTTAAAATGCTGATTTATGTCTGTCTATCTATCTATCTATCTATCTATCTATCTATCTATCTATCTATCTATCTATCTATCATCTATCTTCTATCATTTATCTAATCTGTCATCTATCATCTATTCATTTGTGTATATGTGCACTGCTGGATGTGTATGGAGGTCAGAGGACTGGGTTTCTAGGACTGAACTTAGTTCTTCGGGCTTGGTGGCAAGCACCTTTCTTTATTTAGTTCTTCAGGCTTGGTGACAAGCACCTTTCTTTACTTAGTTCTTCAGGCTTGGTGGCAAGCCCCTTTCTTTACTGAGCCATCTTGTTGACCCAAGAACATGGTTTTGTCTGCATGGTAGTGAGTTGCTTGATATCTCATTAATTATCCTCTTATAGTTCAACTTTTTGTTTTTCTTCACAATTTTTCAATGATATTGTAAATCTTTACACATCCTTAAGTTCTAAAAGTCACTTAGCACATAAATTACTATATCAAAAAATAGAAAACATTTTAACTTCCTTATAGGTGTATTTATAAATTACTGTGTACACATAGATACTGCCAAGTCATGTGGAAATTTTGTATCAAGTTACTTTTTTTCTACTGGTAATGTACATTTCTCTCTTTTTTCACTTTTAGATCAAGCATATCAGTTTAAAATTTTTGTTTATTTAGGTGTCTTATTAATTTTTAAGTTGAAATTCTATTTGTTAACCATCAAGCAGAAAATTAAAAATTTTGGCCATTGTATGAGGTTTAATGACAGCGCCTCTTCTTTGCTTTGCAAGTTGCTTGGCCTGTAGCAGAGTCCCACTAAAATATTTTACATTTACACACACACACACACACACACACACACACTCACCTATTTAATTGTGAAATAGCTACATGATATATGTATATTTTTTGGGGGGGTGGTTTCGAGACAGGGTCTCCCTGTAGCCCCAGCTGTCCTAGAACTCACTCTGTAGACCAGGTTGGCCTTGAACTCACAAAGATCCACCTGCCTCTGCCTTCCAGGTGCTAGTATTAAAGGCGTGTGCCACCACGCCCGGTGCTAGATATTTTATACATAATTAGGCATGTGTGTTGTTTAACTCTTTCAAAATTCCATATATTGCAAATATATTAACAACAAAGTTTCTTGTGGCCACAGATTTAGCAGGTACATAATTATCTTATGAAAAATTTATAGAATTCTGAAATCACTTGTTTAGAAAATACACAAACAAGTCTTTTTAATTTACTTATTTTTATTTTATGTTCATTAGTGCTTTCTTTGCACGTAGGTGAGTACATCATATCCATGCAATGCCCATGGAGGTTAGAAGAAGCCATCAGGGGCTGGAGAGATGGCCTAGTGGTTAAGAGTGCCGACCGCTCTTACAGAGGGCCGGGTTCAATCCCCAGTACCCACATGGTGGCTGAGAACCGTCTGAAACTCCAGTTCCAGGAGACCTCCAGTTCCAGGGGAATCTGACACCCTCTTCTGGCCTCCATGGCATTGCACAACACGGGTGCACAAACCTACATGCAGACAGTACATTCATACACATACAGAAATAAATAAAAATAAAATAAAAAAAGAAGAGCAATGGTTACATTAAAAAAAAAAAAAAAGGGGCTGGAGAGATGGCCTAGCGGTTAAGAGCGCCGACCGCTCTTGCAGAGGACCTGGGTTCGATCCCCAGCACCCACATGGCGGCAGAGCACCGTCTGAAACTCCAATTCCAGGAGAACTCCAGTTCCAGGGGAATCCGACACCCTCTTCTGACCTCCGCGGCATTGCACGACACGGGTGCACAGACTTGCATGCAGACAGTACATTCATACACATACAGAAATAAAATAAAATTAATAAAAAAAATTTTTNAAAAAAAAAAAAAAAAAATAAAAAAAAAAAAAATAAAAAAAAAAAAAAAAAAAAAAAAAAAAAAAAAAAAGAAGAAGCCATCAGGTCTCTGGAATCGGAGTTTCTGCCACTATGCTGGTGCTCAGAATTGAACCTGGGTCCTCGGCAGGAGCAACCACTGAACCATCTCTCCAGCCCCAAACTTGAATTGTTTTATATGTACTCCCAGTAGTAATAACCTAGCAATTTCTGTATATTGTTTTATATGTACTTCCAGTAGTAATAACCTAGCAATTTCTGTATATTAGTCACATATTTTTCTGGGACATTATCCATTCTATTAGGGTTATAGATGTATTAACATTCTTTACTGCTACTACTGCTGCTGCTACTACTAAACAACTCGTTTATTTGGATATCTTCCTTTCTATTTTTTACTTTTTTCTTATATTTATGTAGATCTTAAAATAGATTTGTCTAGTTTACTGGTTTACTTGATAGTAGAATAATTTAAGGACTTTCCAAATATTTATTTTATCTTTTTATTCTTATTTTATTTTATTTTATTTTATTTTATTTTGAGAAAGGGTCTCACCCTGTCTGGCCTGGAGTTCCTTATGTAGACCAGGCTGTTCATGAACTTACAGAGATCTGTCTGCCCCTTCCTCTCTTCCTTTTGAGTACTGGGATTAAAGGTGTGTGCTATCATACTTGGCTCAATTTTCTATTTTCAAAGTAACTCATTTATAGTATTATTTATATTTATTTACATGTTGAGCTGCTGTTTTTTTAAAATTTTTAATTTATTTACTTTTATGTGTATGACTGTACTGTCTGCATGTAGGTTTGTGCACCCATGTTGTGCAATGCCGTGGAGGTCAGAAGAGGGCGTCAGAGTCCCCTGGAACTGGAGTTAAAGATGGTTCACAGCTGCCATGTGGGTGCTGGGGATCAAAACCAGGTCTTCTGTAAGAGCAGTCGGTGCTCTTAACCACTAGGCCATCTCTCCAGCTCCTGAGATGCTGTTTTATACCTTATGTGCTTGAGTTTTTAGATTTACATATTAATTTTATTTTTTCAGTATTCAAAGTCTTTCACTTACGATAATATTTTTGTCTTTATGTTTGTTGTTCTTGGGGTTTAACTGTTGTTGGTAATGTTACTTTGCATTTAGGGCCATAATATTAGTGGTTAGTGTAGGATTCATGGGTTTGCTAAGAGGGAGGTCCTTGTGCACACCCTGGGAAGCCACACCTTTTTGTCTCTCATTCTCTCTGCTTCCTGGCTTCTGTGAGGTGAGCAGCTGTGCTTCCATGCTGCTTTATTTCAGCACTGTCCCCAAAGCAATGGAGCCAGACACCATGGTCTGCAACTTCTGAAAGTGTGAGCCAAAATAAGTCCCTTCTTTAAATTGTTTCTCTTTGGTATTTGTCACAGAGATTGAAGAAAGAAGGAAAACAAAACATAGCCAGCTAGTGTAACCAGAGTAACAATTCCATTAAGTCACTGAAGAAATTAGTAGAGTATAAAAGGCAACACAAGCCAGGTGTGGTGGTGCATTAAATTAATCCCAGCACTCAGAAGGCATGGGCAGGCTGATCTCTATGAGTTCAAGGCCATCCTGTTCTACATAGTGAGTTCTAGGACACCTGGGGCTACAGGGAGACCCTGTCTCAAAAAGAACAACAACAATAACAACAACAAAGAAACAAAAACAAAACAACCAGACAATCCAATTAAAAATGCACAAACACAATAGCAGGCATACTACCTCACACCTGTTAGGATAGCCACAGTCAGACTCACAGAGAGAACAGCAAGTTTCGGCACAGGTGGAAACAAATTTTGATCCTTGTGCATGACTGATGAAAATACAAAATGTTGTAGCTGGTACAGAAAAGAGGATATTCATTCACCAAATGAAAAATGGAGCTGCCATATGTCTTAGCAAGCCCACTTATGAATATTTATCTGAAAGAATCGATGTCCCTGTACCATTGTTTACAGTAGATACAAAGTGAAAATAACTTAAATGTCTTTTATTGGGTGAATGGAAAAAGAAAACCTGATCCATGTGCATAATGAAATATCATTCAGCCTTTAAAAAGAAAAAGCCTCATCATTTGCTACAACATAAAAGAACTTTGGGGACATTATGCTAAGTTAAATAATCCAGGAATAGAAGGGCGAACAGTTCATAATTTCATTTATCTAAGATATTTACAAATCCGTAGATGCTGTGGGCTTTTCATTATGCAAGATAAAAAAGTTCTAGAGGTCTGCTGTAGAAAGTAAAACAGACATAGGGATGAGGAATGGCTCAGGGGATAAAGGGCTTGCCCTGATAGTTTGAGGACCTAAGTTTTGATCCCCAAGTAAAGCTGGGCATGGTAGAGAATGCCTATTGCTCATACAAGATGGGAGGAGATAGGAGTATTGAGAAACTCTAGGGCCAGCTAGCCAGCATATTGCAGAACAAGAGGCTGTCTCCAGCAGGAGAAAGGGGAGAACCAACACCTGGGGTTATCCTCTGGCTCCCATTGTACTACAGTGCACATATATACTGTGCACTTGGGCATAGGAACACACACACACACACACACACACACAGATTAAAAAGTAAAAATAACTTTTAGAAAAGGAGACATATGGACTGGGGAAAAGGTTAAGTTGAATTGCTTGCCACAGAAGCATGAGTATCTGAATTTATGTCCCTCGTACCTACTAAAAAGCCAGATGTGTTGGGGTTGAAGAGATGGCTCAGTGGTTCAGAGCACTGGTTGCTCTTGCAGAGGACCTGGGACTGGTTTAAACATGGTGGCTAAGAGTCTGCAACTCTGGTTCTAGCAGATACAACACTTTCTTTTGCTTTATACAGGCACTGCACACAAATAGTGTACTTTCATACATGCAGGCATAGCACTCATACATATAAAAGTGATCCCTTTGGGGACTACATGTAAAAAAGAGCCCAAGTGTGGTCACATGTCTGTCATCCCATCACTGAGGATGTGGAGACAGGAGGATCCCTGGGACTTGCTGGCTTATCATTTCAGCTGAATTAATGAGCTCCACGTTCAGTGAGAGACACTGTCTCAAAAATAAGATGGAGAGTGATTTAGGAAGACACTCAACAGAGACCTCTGGCCTTCTCACTGATGCATATATACATACACAGAAACATGTGTACACACACATACACACACACAGAAAATGGATACAGTTAATACTGAAGTGTATGTTTATTTAAAAGATTAAGGGGCTGGAGAGATGGCCTAGCGGTTAAGAGCGCCGACCGCTCTTATAGAGGACACGGGTTCGATCCCCAGCACCCACATGGTGGCCAAGAACTGTCTGAAACTCCAATTCCAGGAGAACTCCAGTTTCAGGGGAATCCAACACCCTCTTCTGTCCTCCGTGGCATTGCACGACACGGGTGCACAAACTTGCATGCAGACAGTACATTCATACACATACAGAAATAAATAAAATTAATTAAAAAGAATATTTAAAAAAGATTAATAATGTAGATTTCATGTAATGTACTTTTACAACCAAAATAAAAATCTCTGTACTTGAATGCTACTGGTTAAATAAAATCTCAGGATTATTCAATGCTTAGAAGTGTTCTGTGGAAGCTGGAGAGATGGCTCGGCGGTTAAGAACACTGACTGCTCTTTTGGAGTACTCAGGTTTGAATCCCAGCACCCATATGGCAGCTAACAACCACCTGTACCTCCAGTTCCAGGGGCTATAATACCCTCTTTTGACCTTTGTGGATATTGTGACACGGGTGCACTTACATGTATGTAGGCAATACACTCATAAACATAAAATAAAAATAATAAGTAAAATACATATGAAAAGAAATGTTCTGTGGGTGTTTGAAAATACTATCTACTATTCTTTTAAACTAATCAATAATTATTATTACTTAATACATCCTATGAATTATATATTACTGGAACCATCTATAGCATTATAGCAAGTGAGTCTTCTATAGATTGACACTGATTATAAAATCCTCTACAATTACTTATCTCTCAATTTCTTCCTAGAATTTGAAGCAACCTCCCATTGTATTCATATTTCTTTATACATCTTTCTTACTTGATTTTTTGTTTTTTACCTCAGTTTCTTTTTTATATTTCTGGCATCTGCTTAATACACCTTCAATAATTTGTATTTTTTCAGTATGATCTTTGCTTGTAGCATATAACTTATTTTTATTTATTGCCAACCTTAATACTTTACTCTTTCTTACTTGTTTTCTTTTTTTTTCCACAGATTAATATGAAATTTATTTAATTTGCTGGTGCACCAGGACCCAATTAAGAAAACTGACACAACCTGAATGTCTGTTACAGAGACTTTTTTTTTTTCCATTTGCAGGTTTTTTTTTTTTAATTAGTTTTTATTGATGCTTTGTGCATTTCATACATTTTTTCCAATTCCGTTTAGGTTTTTTTTCCTTTCCCTCCCCCCCCACCCCCACCCCATCCCAGATCATGCATTCTGCCATAACTGTCCTGCATCTTTCTCTCAGTTTTTTTTTTCATTTTTAGCTATAAGTGATAATCCATGAGTACAAGCATCCTTCATGCAAAACCTATCTGCAGGCTGTTGTGCCCAAACACCTACAGCCCCACCATCCAGTGGGGGGTGACAGGTTGTTTGTTCAATCAAGTTGATCAAATGAGTGTCCAGACTACATTGCTGTAGTTTCACCATTCACCCCAATCGCAGCCCTTACATTCTACCACGCCCCCTCTTCCGCAGGTTGTTCCCTAGGCTTAGAAAAGGGGCACAGGTGGATGAGAGGTAAAACAGTCCACTCTCTCTGGAGCTGTTGACTTGGACTCTGGTCAATTCTGGCTGTTTCCTTTCATGGGCTGACAGTTTGTCCAGGAATAACCTTTCGATCCTACTAATGAAGAACAAGCAATTAGATATATAGGTATTTAAGCAGCACTAATAGTTATGGTAGGTTACTTTAGCATAGACACATGTTTGGATATGTTAATCCATGAATTACAATTTTCCCCCCTGTTAAATATGACAGGGTCTTACTGTGGCTTATAACATCTCCTAACCTGTAGAGGATGTAAGCTTGTGGCATCAGCCATGGGTTATTTCTCCAAGGGGAGAGCCAATAGCCAATTAGATTTGGGATATACAGGCACATGGCTGCCTCTGCTGCACAGTATTTCCAGGCAGGTGAGGTGTAGCTGGTGCTGACGGTGGAGTCTTGCTTGACTCAGGGAGACCCATATTTGCTTTATTGGTTTAGTGGCCTTTGGTAACACTCTCTGGCATTCCAGAGGCCATCTGTACACTTGCATGTGTGGTCTCAATACATCCCTCCCATGTTAACGTCAGGTCTTCGGCAGCAGGGTCTTATTGCCTCTCCTCCTGTAGGTATCCCAACTTAGAGGCAAGGAGCCCTTACCTTTTGTGGGGCCTTGGATCCCCTGGCCAACATCCACCTGGTAGAACAATCCATTGCTGATGTCAGAGCTCCTGTATTAATATATTTTGCCTGAGTGCATAGCCCTAGGACCAAAACAACATGGGTGAATTTGATGAAATCTGTGCCTTGACTCCACCCTATAGTCATGTATAATACAACTGTCTTCTGGAGACTCATACGCTAAAAAAAGGGGGGGGATACAGAAAGACATGAAACCTTTTCATCAAACCCTTGCAATTCAAATCTTAAAACTAACTATGGGAAAAGATTTGTTTGTTCCAACAGGACAAAACGTCACCAACTTAATGGCTGAGAAAGAAAAGATACAGGTTTGCATTGAATAGGATGTACCAAAAAGTGGCAACGGAAAGGCTGACCCGTCTGAACATTCAAAGGAAGAAAAGCCTCAGATTGCCATAAACATCGAACCCCTCTGTGGATCCTACATGTAACAACTAGTTATAATGAGTCCTAATGAAACTTACCTTCTAGGTGCCACAAAGGTTCTGATATGAGAGACTTTCTTGCCTTCCCCCCCATAGAACAAGGAGAAAT
The DNA here is from genome assembly GCA_009823505.1 of Rhizomys pruinosus. Classification (NCBI taxonomy): domain Eukaryota; kingdom Metazoa; phylum Chordata; class Mammalia; order Rodentia; family Spalacidae; genus Rhizomys; species Rhizomys pruinosus. The sequence goes on from VZQC01004282.1 coordinate 562,812, forward strand.
ATGACGATGATGAGGTCGTTCCACAACTGTAAATTGGAGACAACTATTGTAGAGGTAATCTCTTATAAAACCGGTAAAACTGCTTTCTTTAATTGACTACTAGACATGGGAACTGTGGAAGGGATTACTCTCTGTTCAGAACCAAATATAATACTAAAGTCCTAGGGCTATGCACTCAGGCAAAATATATTAATACAGGAGCTCTGTTTTCTAAATTTATATCTGTTTCTAAATTTATATCTTTAGTATTTATATTATTTCCATTTGTTTTAACAATACAAATATATGTCATTTTCTTTTTCTTTTTTATTTTTTATGTGTATGAATGTACTGTCTGCATGTAGGTTTGCACACCCATGTCATGCAATGCCTTGGAGGTCAGAAGAGGGTGTCACATTCCCCTGGAACTGGAGTTAAAGATGGTTCTCAGCCACCATGTGGGTGCTGGGAATTGAACCTGGATCCTCTGAAAGAGCAATAGGCACTCTTAACCTCTAGGTCATCTCTCCAGCCCCAACAATACAAATATATATCATTTTCTAAACATTAACCTGCTTTTTATTAATGAAATAAGCACATAAAATCCTCATTCACCATTTGTTAAAATCAAGCATGAAGCAGAAATCCTGCTGCCCCATGCACTTCCTCTATGAACTAACATTTTCTTTGAGATAGAAATGTTACTGTGTATGTTCTTGTATATTTGTCCATACAATCATTGTAAGTGTATTTGTAGAAGTTGTATGAAGTGATCTTGTGTGTATGGTGTACGTGTGGTTGTGCGTGTGTGCATGCCTGAACAGAGGCAGAAAAGGACATCAGATGTCTTCCCCTTCCCTCTCTTCTTTATTTTCTTGAGATAGGTTTTCCCACAGAACCTAGAGCTTGTTGTCCGGTAGATTGTCCAGCCATTGCCTCTTCAGGCTTTAAATGGTTGCTGAGGATCCTTATGTTGGTGCAGCAAGCACGGTTACTCAGTGAGCCGTCTCCCCTTCCCATTTAAATGCTACAGCTTTCTTCCTCTTGCTTTTGACAACTTCTTAGTAATTCTTCTAGATAGATATAGGCCCACTATCACCTTTTTCTCATGTTAGTATTGCAGGAAATTTGGGGGGCCAGCCTGATTTCTTCCTGAGTGAGATTTTTTGATATTCATGAGTTTAGTTTTTTAGTTATCTTAGAATTAGCTTTGGTAGCTCAATGGGACCAGAGGTATGTCCCTTTGTTACTCAGCTATTCTGGAAGATGCTAAACTCTTTGGATTTATATACTCAGATTGTGTTTTGATCTCAGAAAATGTTTCTTTGAGGCATGTTTGATTTTGGGGTTTAGAGAAGTTAGTGGTGGTACTGAGTGCTAGTAAAACCTATATTAAATAATACACGTGCATTATCTGATGAAATCATAATAAGAACCAGCCTTAATCTCCTCTCATAAGCACAGTGAAGTTCAGAAAAGTGAATCAACTTTCCCAGTCTCCTTAGTTGGTAAATACTACAACTTTCAGACTCAAAGGCTTCACTCCAAACCCTCAGCACCCAGGGATCCCTTAGAACATCTCCAGAAGGGCTCTCAATTTCTGACCTTTTCTATAAGACGACCTATGCATTAGGCTAAAACTCAGCAGTTTATCCTGCTCATATTTATAACCTGTACCACATTCATCTTTTAGAATTCTGGTTGTGCATCCTAAATTGGAATTTTTCTCAGGCTTTTGACTTTCTACATTTTCTACTTTGCTTTTCATTGCCTAAATTTTATGAATTTTGAATTACATTTCAGGACAGATTTCAATCCTTAAAAAAATTCATTCACAAACCAGTAAATAAAAAAGCCAATGCCATAAATGGACTCTCTCTTTTGAAGTGGTTGACTAGAGGGGTCTCACAGATCCCCAGGTAGTACTGGCTATTGTCATTTCTCTTGGTTATCCTACAGAACTTCACAGTAAGACCCTGCTGCTGAACTGAGTGAGTCATAGAACAGACAGGAGACATAGAATAAGCCTGGGGACGTCAAGGTGGTACTGACATTGAAGCTCCATCTCAAGTACCTAGCATTCATGGTGCTGGGAAGCACAACGCATGCTTCCAAAAAAATTTCACCAAGCCTGACAAACTGACTCGAATCCCCAGGACCCAGAAGAGAACTGATTCCTACAAATTATGTTCTGACCTTTACATATGCACTGTGGGAACCCCCCAATAAAACAATAATAGAAAAATTTTAAAATATAATCTGAACGAAGGTAAATCAATTTTTTAATTTTTAAAATTTATTTTTATTTTATGTGCATGAGTATTTTGCTTGCATGATGTAAGTGCAGCTGTGAGTGCACTGCCCACGGAGGCCAGTAGAAGGTGTCAAATCCCTGGAACTGGAGTTATGGGTAGTTGTTAGCTGCCATGTGGGTGCTGGGAACCTAACCTTGGTGGTCTATAAGAGCAGCTAGTGTGCTTAACTGCCAAGCCATCTCTCCAGTCCCTACTTACATATTATATATTCTCTCTCTCTCTCTCTCTCTCTCTCTCTCTCTCTCTCGTTCTCTTTCTCTCTCTCTGTGCCATTGTGTAGATATGGAGGTCTGTGGGCAACTTTTAGAAGTTGCTTCTCTCCTCCCATTATTTGAATCCCAGGTCATCAGGCTTGGTGACCAGTGCTTTTACCCACTGAGCCATCTTACCTGCCTTGGGAGTATGCTTATTAGTGTATAAATCTCAGAAAGAGATTTAGTGGAAAAATCTCAGAATTTAACATATATAACTTTTAGAAGCTGGTGCTTATACTTCTGTTTTCAAGTGGCTGTGTCTGCCTCCTCCCCGACATCCCTTCTGCTGCTAGTCAAACCCACGACCTCATGCTAGGCAAGTGTTATATCACCAGCTGTGGCCAGTTTCTGTATCCTCCTCCCTTGTGTTATTTTAATTGCTAGTTTTAAATATGAAACTTTTACCTAAAAACAGAGCAAAGACCTGTACTTTATTTGGAGTATGGTTTGAGAAAGCAGGGGCCAGGAGAAGAACAGAGGGTGAATTTTCACAAGGATGTGTTGAGGCGTCAGTCTGTCAGTCTTCTCTGTGGTGAGTGACATATCAATCTTGTGTGTCCAAGAAACAACATGAAACGTGTCTCAGACTTGAAAAGCAGTGACTTTTCACCTCTTAGTGGATGGTTGAATCCATGGGGTATTGGCCCACGGGTTGCACAGGTGTGGAAACTGGACAGCGTCCTGTAAATGTGCAAGAAACAGCATTAGCCCAGGATCTGAAGGGCTGGAGGGTAGGATCTGAACAAAGTCTTGGGACAAGTACTCTAGACAGTCCTTGAAGCTGCTCAGCTTCTCTGCAGAGCCCCTTCCTGAGCAGTGGTTAGAGAGGTGCCCACCCCTGCAGCTTGGGCACTCTGCACTGGTAAGAAGGGTCTACTAGGGACAAATGAGTCTCTGAGTAAAGATTTGAAGAAGCAAATGAAAACGCAGGTTAGAACATAGCAGTTTTCAATTAGATTTAGCATTACCCTGGATTCTAATAAACTTGAAATAGCTAATATTGCTCACAAGTTTACTGATGTTCTGAGATTTTTTCATTTCCTGATACTGTGTGAATTAGGGAATTGACATGTGCTAAGCCCCCCCCCCCCCCCCATGAGCTGCATAGCTGCAATCTCTCCTCCTGGTCTGACCTGAGCCCTTCATCTTATTTGTGTAACACAAGTTCTGTCTTCATAAAAACCATGGATTGGGCTGGAGAGATAGCCTAGCAGTTAAGAGCACCGACTGCTCTTGCAGAGGACTTGGGTTAGATCCCCAGCACCCACATGGCAGCTAAGAACCATCTGTAAATCCAATTCCAGGAGAACTCCAGTTCCAGGGGAATCCAAGACCCTCTTCTGACCTCCACAGCATTGCACGACACGGGTGCACAAACCTACATGCAGACAGTACATTCATACACATACAAAAATAAATAAAATTAAAGAAACAAAAAACAAACAAACAAAAAAACCATGGATAGACAAAGCTGACACAGGAACTTTATGTAAGCCAATCAATGTAGTTTGACCAGAAGATTGGCTGGAGAAAAGTGAGAACCTTGGGCTCGTGGGAAAGGAGGCAGGACCGGAAGTCTCAGTGTAGACTGTGGCACACAGTGGGCACTTGCTTGCTCCACCCAACCTGCTTTTCCTCATTGACAAGCTGATCCCAAAGCAGAAAGTTGCTTTAAATATGGAGTTCAGAACCATTTGAGGAGGCAGATTGGTGGATATGAACTAGTGAATGATGGTGCACTATATGGTGCTTATCTTACAGATATATCAGCTATTTCTCTTTTAGAAAAAAAGATTTATTACATTTATATGTGTGTTAATACACACATACTCAAATTTACTAGAAACCCTTTTCTTGGTATCTACGGCACACATTCAAAGAAAGATCACTTGCTATAATTTTGCCTGCTAGTCTTTTCATGTTATAGCCAAATATTTCTGTAATGGCCTCTTTTTGGTAGTAGAATTGAGCTCGAGTTTGGGTTGATAAAACTTGAGACACAAGAAGTTTCTTTCATAATTGCTCCTGTTCAAGAACAGCTGTAGGATGCAACGGCGGCATGAATAGAAGGGAGTGTGGCATTCCCAGGCTCATGGGTGCAGCCTCTGAGGTCTTTCACACTCTGAGATGTAGTCGAAGTGAATCAAGCAAGTACAGGTAGTCAGCCTCATCTGGGGCAAGTGGTCAGCTCTGGACCCTGTTCACTCTTATGACTGGCAAGGCAGGTGAAGCACTGTACTCCTAGATTCTGTTGTCTGGTTTGGCTCCTTCAGCCTCCAGATGTTTTTTATCATTTGTTGAATCATCTTGACAATAGGAATAGTTTCTTGGTCCAGCTCAGAGTTCTTGTCTGGATTCTCATTCATCTGGATGTAGAGTAAGAATCCTTCCATTAGCACTGTCCAAGGATTTGCAAGATAAAATCCTTAGGTATATCTGGAACTATGACAAAGGCTACAGAATAAGTGGCTATAGCTCACCAGTAACAAAGAGAAACAAAGTGAAATCTCATCATGCTTACTGTACCATTTTTTAAAAAATTAATTTATGTGTTTCGTCTATATGTTTGTAGATGTACCACATGTGTGCACTGCCTGCAGAGGCTGGAAGAGGGTGTAAGATCCCCTGGAACTGGAGTTACTTAATGGTTGTTAGCTGCCATGTGGGTGCTGGGAATAAAACACAGGCCCTCTGTAAGAACAGCTAGTAGATTTAACCAAAGATGCATATTTCCAGCTCCTGTACCAACTGTACCACTTATGAGGGAGAAAAACAAAAAAGGGAGAAAAAAACTTACCCCTGAAACAAAAGCAAATATATAACTTGATTTCAGTAAAAAAAATGGAATAACTAATTAAAAATCTAGAAGTAAGATATAGTCTCTGATACAAGTCAAAACAGAGTCTTCAATGATACATTTTGTGATGCTTCATTAGTTTCTTTCTTGGCCTTCTCTCTCTCTCTCTCTCTCTCTCTCTCTCTCTCTCTCTCTCTCTCTCTCACACACACACACACACACACACTTGGGGGATTGAACCTAGGGCCTCATGTATGCAAAGCAAGTGCTCCGCCTCTGATCTCCAGCCCAGCCTAACCCTCTGTTTGTTTCCCCAAATTCTACCCAGCCTCACTGACTCTATTGCCCACAATCCTATTCTTGAACTAAGCACTATATTAAGGAGGTGAATTGCCTATGCTTTTTTCAAAAAAGCATTTTATTTTTATTTCGTGTGTTTTAATGTATTGTTTGTATGTATATAAATGAGCCTGCAGAGGCCAGAAGGGGGCATTGGATCCCCTGGAACTGCTGTTACAGATGGTTGTTAACTGTCATGTGAGTGCTAAAAACGAAACCTGGGTCCTTTGCAAGAGCAGTCAGTGCTCTTAACAAGTGAGCCATCTTTCCAGCCCCTAGCCTATGCTTTTAGCTGAAGATTTACCTTATTCAAAGCACCAAGGCCAAGAATAGGAAATAGAGTGGTTGCTCAGAGGGAACCTGATCTATTGTTATTGGAAGACTGGTGAATAGATGCTGAGAAGCAAAAATAAATAAATAAATAAATAAATAAATAAATAAATAAATAAATAAAAGATACATGTGTTGGTTAGCTTTTGTCAACTTGATAAAAGCTAGAGAAACCAGGGAGAAAGGAACCTCAGTTGAGGAAGCACCTCCATGGTGGCCTTTGGGCATGTCTGTAGGGGCATTTTCTTGACTGTGAATTGACCTAGGAAGGCCCAGCCTACTGTGGGTGGTACTACCCCTGGGCAGATGGGCCTGGGATGTGTAAGAAAGGTAGCTGAGCAGGATGGGGGGGGCAAGGCAGTTCCTTCAGTTCCTGCTGTGGCTTCTCCCTGTGATGGAATATAACCTACAGGACAAATAATCCGTCTTCTCCCAAAGTTGCTTTTGGTCATGGTATTTATCACAGGAACAGAAAGCAAACTAGAACAAGACACCAAACCAAACAACCTAACTTCTGTATATTTATTCCTCTGTTACTATCCACAGGAAGTCCAGAGTTGCATAGCCAGGAGCTCAAAGGATGCTGGAATGGCTCCTTCGCTTCTTTCAGGAGTTGTCTCAGTAATAAGGCTTCCCATGGGGGGAATGACAACAACTAGAAACCTCGTTTTTGCTCTGGAGGTAGAAACATTCAATTCCTCCACTGGTCTCAGTGCATGAAAGACTGGCTTTCCAATGAGCTCCAGAGTCTATCATAAAGACTTGCTGGACCCTGTGGCCCAGAGTCGCATTCCTGTCCTTGTATTAGTGACTAGGCCCTGAAATGCATGGCTACTTTGACCCAATTTGGGTCCATTATTGTGCATTTAAGGACAAGTGACTGGGCTCAGTGACCCTCTGTGGGATCAGGATGGGGTGCTTGCCAGTGGATACTGGTGTACCCCACAGGAAGGGGGTGAGTAGACAGAACCAAGGTGCAAATTTGCACTGTGTGAGCCATTGTATCTGAGGGATTTACATATTGTGTCCAAGATAATTTTCTTCTAGAACAATGCCCCTCTTCTAGAAGTGAGCCAATAAATACATGTGTCTGCCACAAATATCTTAAGAGGAAAAAGGTCACCTATGATGTACACTTTTTGAGAATGCCGGGCAGGCTTCACATCACATTCAGTGGAAATTCACATTCTTGTAACTGGATTCAGAAGGCATTTGTAAGGAAACACGAGGCTCTGGTCACAAGGCTGGTATTCCTTTAATGGCTGTATTTCAGAGAAAATAAGGCTGCGGAAACAACGGAGATGAGGTATACCAACTGGATTTTATTATAGCTGTTGCTTAATATCATTTCCTGAATTAAGGATCAGAGCTATAATAAAGATGTCTCCTTTGTGCTGTGAGGAAAAGTTGGCAATTTTCTTATTTAATTGTATTTCTTTTATATGCGAATTCCTGAAAGATCAACTTTCAGAAGTGGGGCTCAATTAGAGGATCTGCAGTGGTTTGAAGGAGAATATGTTCCCTATAGGCTCCAAGTGTTTGAACACTTCTTCCCCAGCTGGTGGCGCTGTTTTGTGAGATTTGGGAGGTATGGCTTTGCCGGAGGAAGCACATCACTGGGGGTGGGCTTTAGTCTTGTCTTGTCCACTTCTGGTTGGTCACTCTCTGCTTCCTGTGCCTGCTTGAGGATGTGAGCCATCTGCTTTTTGCTCTGGCGGCTTCCTCTCCCACCTCTCAGCCATGATGGACTCTTCTCTTACTCCTCTGGAGCTGTGAGCCCAATAAATTTTTCCTTCTGTAAGTGGCTTTGGTCATAGGTGTTTTATCACAACAACAGGAAAGTAACTAATGAAGGAGCCTTCAAAACTCATGCATTTGACATTAGTTCTGGAAGTGAATAAGTCCCTTTGATAACTCACTTTAGAGATGGTCTACGTTTTTGTTCACAAGATACCATACACTCCTTTACATGTGAGCTGACCTCCCTTCATGCTCATCCCTGGGAAGGAGGCCACTGAAGCCCATTAACTCCCACCAAGGGTTTAAATGCAATGGAATAAGGATGGCTTATTTAAATCACATGCATTTTGAGGATCATTAGAGCCCTGCATCCTATGAATAAGAGCGATTAAAATTCAGCAGAATTTTGTGTACCCTTAATGTGTTTTCAGTTTACTGCACATCTTCCTTAACATACCATTATGCCATGTGCTGCGCCTGCTACTTATAACAGCTCACACTTGGTAATATGCATGATGTTACAGAATAAGTTTAAGTGTCTTTACATTATTCTTAATATAATAATGGTTCCTAGGGCTATGTGCAGCTGTGAGTGCATATTAGCAGGGATAGCCCACTGTGAATTATGATTCTATAGCACAAAATTTTCAGGAAAAGTACTTACTGTGTATGTAAAATAGCTGTCTTTTAAATGCTTAAAACTTGAGCTGGTTAAAATTGCTCCTAGTAATATTTTTAAAAGAAAATATTCCAGAAGTAGTAAGTGAAGTGAATGGATTTATGAATGATTGCTATAAAGTCTTCTTTTCAAGGTAATAACTCACAAAACCGTAAAAAGGAATGGAAAATTATCTTTTTATGCATGTATAATATGAAATCAATTCAAATGAATTTCAGTAACAAATGTTCTCGATGTTTTTGCCATCTTAATGGAGTTCACTATTATCTTTTATTCCTGTTGATCGAATGATACTGGATCTTATTTCTTCATTAATTTGAACTGAATGTCTATAAATGTAGAGAGTGTTAAGAAATAATTTTTTAATTATCATTTTACCTCCTTTTGGCAAGCTCCGTTCTCTCATACACTTGTCCTTGAAATCTTTCTGAAATTCCCTTTACCCTAAGAACTAGTCAGAATATGTTAACATTAACATCATACATGTAGCTCATTGGAATGTGTCTGCTGCTTCTTAGAATCATCTTCCTTTACCTCCCAGTGCCACCAATGCATACACTGGCGTTTTTCAATCATTTATCTCCTTTGCTTGACACAAAGCTCTAACAGTTTTTAGTACCTGCTGGTAACCCTGGAGACTTCTTTTCAGTTTCACAGCAAAGTTAAAACCTCTTCTGAATAATCCTGCCCAGCTCTTCCTGTCCATGAACTTAGTGACCCCTTTGTAATGCCCTGGTTGGAAGCATTGTGACCCCCATTAGTGTGCTTACTCTACAGTGTGGAATTCCAGTGGACAAAATAACACTGATGCCTTGGCATGGGGCTGTGAGAGTTCTTAAGCCTTGCCAGATTTCTAGTTGCTCTCTACTTCTTGTGCCTGCTTGAAGATTTGAGCATTCTACTTTCCACTTTGGCCAACTTCTGCTACCAGGTCTCCTTGCCATGATGGACTCTAGTCCCTTTTTAACTGTAAGGTCAAGTAAACTCTCCCTTCTATAAGTTGCCACAGTCACAGTGTCACCACAGCAACAGAAAAGTAACTAATACAGTGTCTATACACACACATGTAGTGTACTCATATTTATATGTGTGTGTACGTGTGTGTGTGTGTGTGTGTGTGTGTGTGTGTCCATGTGTTTGTGCATATGTGTGTGGAGGCCAGAGGTTGATGTTGGGTGCCTTCCTCTTCTGTTCTCCACCTTGCTTTCTGAGATATCACTCGACTGACCCTGGAGCTCTCTGATCAGCTAGATTGGTGGAAGGATGAGCTTGGGACTCCTCCTACCTCTACCCACCCAGCACTGAAGTTACAAACATAAGCCACGACCCTTGGCTTATATTCATAACCTCAGGACCTCAGGCTCGCATGAGAGGGACTTCACTGACTGAGGAAACCCCTAGACCTGAAGTGAATTGTATTTGAATTTAATTACTAGTCTTTACTAATCTCTGTCCGTGAAGTCAGGGACTGTGTTTTATCCTCACTGTGTTCTAAGAATCAAGTGGAATGCTAATCATTGACTAATGAGTGTGTGTTACATAAATGGCTTGACTATTTCACTTAAGCAATTCATAAAGTATAAAGTTATTTCTTATGTGAGCTGATGTTATGGTATTTCATTGATTTTAAGATTCTCTTTTTTTGTGTATTTTGACTTCTCTGAAATTAGCATCAAGTTGTGGCATTAGATAAATAATGGAGTGTCTTACATTTGATGGTACCTTAAATCCTGAGAAATCTTGTAGTATTCTTTCTCACTGGTTTTCATAAATCTGCTTAAAAATACCTACATATGGGGCTGGAGATATGGCTCAGTGGCTCCTAAGGCTTACTGCTTTTCCAGGAGATGCTGGTTTGGTTCTTAGCACCCACATCAGGTTGCTTACAACCTCCTGTAACTGTAGCTCGAGGGTATCTGAAGCCCTCTTCTGGCCTCCATGGGTATCTGCACAGATGTGGCATAGGCTTAGCTACACACACACACACACACACACACACACAAACACAAATGAAATAAATCTTTTTTTTTTTTAATTTTTTTTATTAATTTTTTTATTTATTTCTGTATGTGTATGAATGTACTGTCTGCATGCAAGTCTGTGCACCCGTGTCGTGCAACGCCGCGGAGGTCAGAAGAGGGTCTCGGATTCCCCTGGAACTGGAGTTCTCCTGGAATTGGAGCTTCAGACGGTTCTCAGCCGCCATGTGGGTGCTGGGGATCGAACCCGGGTCCTCTGTAAGAGCGGTCGGCGCTCTTAACCGCTAGGCCATCTCTCCAGCCCATGAAATAAATCTTTAAAAATTATTAAAAGCATCTATTAGTCAGGATAGACTATGTGCCACAACGAATAATCATAACATTTCAGTGACTCAGCAAAGGTTTAGCTACCTCACGGTCACTAATGTGGGACAGAGGAGGGCTTGTTTCACTTGGATTTAATTGCCAACTTGACACACTCTAGGCTCACCTGGGAAAGGGGTCTAATAAGAGATTGTATAGATCAGGTTGGTCTGTGGGAGATCTTCTGGATTACATTAACTGAGGTGGGAAGGCCTGCCCACTGGATGTGAGTGGAGCAAGGGAGCTGGGCACTGGCGTGTGTTCATTCATTGCTTCTGCTCTTGACTGAAGAGGCAACGTGACCAGTGGCTTCCAGTTCCTGACACTTTGATTTCCCTGCAGTGATGAACTTAAATCTGGAAGTGTGAGCCAAATAAACCCTTTCATGGCTTTTGTCAGGCTTTTGATCTTAGCAACAGAAAGTAAAACATAGACGGAGGTGAAGGGACCCTATTGCAAGTAGTACTTTTGAGACCTGCCCTTGTGCCATCTGGTGTCACTCCATTCTGGAGGCAGGGCCATTATTCACTATATTTTCTGAGAGAAGGGAAACTTGAGAAGACAGAGGACTCCACAGGAGACTGAGGAGAAGACAGAGGATTCCACAGGAGACTGAGGAGAAGACAGAGGATTCCACAGGAGACCGAGGAGAAGACAGAGGACTCCACAGGAGACCAAGGAGAAGACAAAGGACTCCACAGGAGACCGAGGAGAAGACAGAGGATTCCACAGGAGACCGAGGAGAAGACAGAGGTCTCCACAGGAGACCGAGGAGAAGACAGAGGACTCCACAGGAGACCGAGGAGAAGACAGAGGACTCCACAGGAGACTGAGGAGCTGGTCCTTGGAATGGCACACATCGCTTGAATTTATATTCCACTGGTGGGCTCACTCACATGGTTCAATCTAGCTGCAAGAAAGACAAGACACATAGTGTTCATGTGTTCCATGTAAAGGGGAGGGAATTTGGTTTCCTGAGAATACAGGAATTTTTGCTGCTTGTTTAATATTTCACCAGACACAGTAGAGAGCACACACTAAGGTGTCTCCAGCTCCTATCTACAATTGACAGACAATTCAATATCTAAGTTTATTTAGTCAGGAAACATTTATTGAATATCTACTGTAAGTCATACCAAGTGCTAAGTAATATAAGGCATAAGAAGAACAAGGGAATTTAGATCCTATTTTGAGAAGTTTATTATCTGAGAGTGGAGATAAAATAAGTAAATAAATAGCTGTAAGATAGAAAGTGAAAATTGCCATAAGATAGGAGATTGATTGCATCCAGCAGGAGGAGGCAGGGAAGGTTTTAGAGGAGAGGTGTAGACCCCATCGCAGCAAGGATGGCTCTGAACATGGATCAGAACAGATAACAAGTTGGGATAAGGCACAGACTCACATGTAGAAAAAGACCTTGGCTCCTCTGAAGAGCCCGAGACTCTTGGAATAAACTGTCTTCAAGAGCAGAAGTGATCTCACTGGACAGAAGTCTAGAGAGGAATGGAGGGAGTATGTCTTGTTTAAAGCTCAGTGACGAGGTGCAAGATGGAGATGCTCAGGGGTGAGGTCCCTCCTCGCCTCCTTGAGTCATCCAGAAGCCGCGGGAGGACACTGCTCCCTCTCCTCAGTGTGCCCTAAGCTAAAGGAGATGTGGAACGTCTCCTCCAAAGGGGAGTTTGCCATGTATTCACATTCTGTCCATCAGAAGAAAGTGTCACACACAAACATACTGACACACACTGGCACATACACACAAACTCATATACACAGACACACTGACATATACGAAAACATATACACACGTATACATATAGACAAACACATACACAGACAGACACAGACACAGGCACATGCAGACACATATACACACAGACCCACCCACACATGCAGACACACACATACACCCACACACATATATACTCGTATGGACATGCACATATACAAACACATAGACATACATATACCCAACACGGACATACGCAGACACATACAAATACACACAGACACACATACATACAAATACACATATTACACACACATATATATATTCACACCTACACACATAGATGTTAAAACGTCTTTCAGGAAGATGCTTTCCTATATTGTCTGAAGGCAAAAGGAAAGATTGCTGAACGTGTCCAGGAACCCAGGACACATCTTCCAGAATTGCAGCTCAAGAACCCATTTGTCAGTGAAGAAAGAGATTGTAGAATACATAAACAATGAACTACTCTTCAGCTTTAAAATAAGGAAGGAGATCCCACTATTTGCAGTAAGCCGGATGGAACTGGAGGCCACTGTGTTGAACGAAATAAACAGAAAGAGAAAAGCAACCCACTAGGCGGTGTCATTCCCATATAGAATCCAAAAATGAAATAAAGAAGAGATAAAGTTCACTAATGAAACTAGAGAGGAACTTGAAGCTAAGGAGCCCAGGTCTGAGAAAGCTGGTGGGAGAGATGAGCTTTCACTCAGGCAGGAGGAACCCATCCAAGGGAGCTATGGTACTTTATGGCCACCAGCTAATATCAGTATGTTGGAGATCTAAACACTGCTTACAGGGTAAATATCCTAAATGTTACTACCATGAAAATAAGTAAATGAGGCAATGTTTATAGACTATTAATAGCTTGATTTATTCATTTAGAATTAAACATACATCTAAACCTCATGTCATATACTGTGTGTACATACATACGCACAATTTTACTTGTTAATTATGGATAAAAGACCTCTTTTGTCACAGGTATATTCTTTGGGAATTGTAGAATGATCAGACATCTCTTCTACAAACTCTTGCAGGAGGTTTGAGTATTTTTTATTAGCTTACCATTCTTCATCTTAACAAATGCTCCTTTTAAATATAAAAGATATCCCCTCTTTGTCTACCTGCTATAAAACCTTATCAGCACCTTAGTAACCCTTACTGGTTTATTTCTATTTAAATCACTTAATCTGATTTACACTAGTCTTTTTAAGGAAGCAGTATTTCCTTACTCTAGACACACTTTGAAAGTGATCCGGTTTAAATCTTCCCACACAAGTGTGTGAGCACTGGCTTACGGCTTTTCTTGGTTGTCAGCTGCCTGAAGAGAGGATAATAATAATAAAAGAAGCAGTCTTCCCTGGCTCTGTGTCACCTTAAAGTCCGACACCTCTGTATGGCTAATGTAAGAAAACTCCATAGGGATGCCATCTCAAGCTCCTATTATAGAAGTTAAACTGTAGGGGGGATATCTTTAGACACACACTTCTCCACACTGACTTGCTGAGACATGTCCTCATAGCATTGATGTTAGTTTATAGAATGGGTTCCACAAAAACTTTCATTTTATTATGCATAATTTCAGTGACAATAAAAGTATAAAAAAAAAGCGATGCTCTAAAAATAAAGAAAATATATTAAAAAGGAAGAAAAAGCGATGCTGACAATCTACTGTCTGCTATGAAGTAGAAGCTGTACTTTACATGGAATGCACTCTTCAAAGCAAACCCACAAGATAAGTACTATTAAAGTGCTATTAACCCATTTTACAAAGCCGATGTTAAGACAGAGAGAGGCTAAGTCATGTTCCTCCAAGTTCCAGAATCGTGAATGGCAGGTCTTCTCTGGAAAATCTGTTTGAGTTGGTTCACACCCATCCTACCAGTTGAGAGAGAAAGACCTCAGTGTGAAGCACAGGGCAGGATTGATGGTTGTTTGGGCTTGCAAAGGAGGAGCCTTTGAGCACTTCTTTAAGGAAAGCATGACATATCTTAGCAAAACAGAATCCTCCAATTCAGGTGATATGTGTATGTATGTATATATTTATGTATATATTATGTATAATATATATTTTCTCTCCAAATCCCACTGGTTTTGACTGTCCTTTCCCATCATTCCCCAATATTTTGTCTAGACTCATGTTGAATACCTTTTCTGCAGGATACTGTGACTTACAGGGTTCATGGGCTGGGAAAATAAAAGAATCAACCTGTAAGATTTAAGTTGTAAGATGTCTGTAGGTACTGGGAAATGAATATGATGTCATGAACAGTACTAGTCTCACTCAAAAACTTCCCAATTTTACAAATTTACTTCTTTCAGAATAGCCATTCTTCCCTCAACTTCCATCCTTCTCTCTTAGTATCTATGGTATCTAAATAGTATTCCAGGTTGTACCAGAGCTGTCTGCAGGGGAGAGTGAACTTCCCTCCATGGATACTAGTGCTGATAGATAGTCGAGGCTCCTGAGCAAGTGAATTGAATGGGTCCAGAAGGGTCAATTCTGATCACAGGGATCAATTTCTGGATCAAAACTCATCCACTGCTGGTGGGAACGTAAACTCAAACAACCACTATCGAAAGCGGTAAGAGAACCCTTAAAAGACTCAAAATGGCAGTCTATACTCTGATGAGCCTGAAATCCCCTTAGCTGCTTTGTCCACAAGCTGAGTATCTCAGTAGTCCCCATCTGGCATTGAAGGTTTGTAGGATTCTTGGAGAGACATGAGTCTTCAGTCCATATTGGAGGGTTAAAAAGCTGTGTCTCATGTCTTTGAAGAGTGGCAAAAGCAGTAGCAGCCACAGAGTAGATGCACTTGCCAGTAAGAATTGAAGACAACAGTGCTCTCTCTTTTCTCTTTTTGTCTTTTTACTAAGATCTCAAGTTTTATATCTGAAGTAAAATTTCTCTGGTCTTACTGATTATTTATTTCTGGTTTTACTTTCCTTTTGGATGCTTAAGGCCACACAGTTAGCCCAGATTAACCAAGGTTTTTGTTTTCTTGAGGTCAGTTGAGGATCTGGTCCACAGGGGTCTCTCAGGGTTTTTTTTCGGGGGGGGAGGAGGGTGGGAGCCCCTGGCTCCTTTCAGCTTTTTATTTACCAGTTCCATCCACTTGAGGACAAACTCAAGTCTTGCTAGACCAGGTATCATGGAGGCCAGTGCAGGGGGATCAAGACAGGATGAGTGCTTAATGGACTTCATTTGGGGGACCATGGGAGGGAAAGACCCCAGTGTGGAGCACAAGGGCAGGATTGACAGTTGTTTGAGCTTGCAAAGGAGGAACCTTCTAGCACTTCCTTAAGGAAAACATGACATCTCTTAGCAAAAAAACAAAAAACAAACCTCCAATTCAGGTGATATGTGTATGTATGTATATATTTATGTATATATTATATTAATATATATTAAGTTAGAGAGAACAACAACAACAAAAGAACTGAAAAAAAAGGGAAGGGTGGGGGCACGGAGGGGGAAATGAGTCTGGATTGAACTGAGAAGTGATGCATGAAATGCACAAAACTTCAATAAAAGATTAAAAAAAAGACTGTATTCCAGCCAGTGAGTCCTTTTTCACACACGTACTGAACTAATATTTAAAAACTATGATCTTCCAGCAGACTCCACCCCCTTTTCTCTCACCTTTTTTCACCTCCTCTTCTATTTCCTCTTGATTGTCATTAGAATCCAATGCAAATTCCCTTTGGCCTGCCTGTCTCTGTGCTAGCTTGTCTTTCAAAGTCCTTCTACCTGAAGCTCCCATTGTCAGCCTTTTTCCCAGCCTCCATGGAGGTAACTTAGTGTATCCAGATTTATTCAAATCCAATTAGCTAGAGTTAATGAATTCCTAGGGGCAGGAGATCAATCATGTTCTATTTATATTTAATTAATTTCATGTTGCCTCACTTCGTTCATAACTACTTTAAGGCATTTGAGAGAAAGCATATTTATGATTCATTCTTATCTTAGAATAACTTTTTCTGATTTTTTAAATAGATTTTGCTGCAGCAAATTCATAAAAATCTTTGTTTCCTCAGGACTTTTAAGACATGTACTCTAATAATATTTTTATTAGCAGAAGCAGCCTCATCACAAATTTCTTTATTTCTTTTAAGAAATTTGGCTTCTATGTCACTTGCTAATTAATCATCCTTCACAAGTTAGAGACCATCTTGGGTGCAGGTGGCAAAGTTCCTCTGTAAAGGGTTATGTAATATTATTTTCAGTTTTGTAGGTCATGCATTCTCTGAAGAAAACTTTAAAAATATTTATTCATTATTTTTATTTTATGTGTATGATTGCATTGCCTGCATGTATGTAAGTTCACATGTGTCATGCAATGCCCATGGAGGTCAGAAGAGGGCATTGGATCACCTGGGAACAGGAGTTAAGAATGGTTGGTAGTCACCATGTAGATGCTGGGAACGGAAATCAGGACCTGTACAAGAGCAATCAGTACTAATAACTGCTGCACCACCTGTCTAGCCCCTGGAGGCATTTTATTATCAACAATAGTTTGAAGACTCTATGGCTTTGTTTTGCAAGATTTTTTCTGAGAAAAATACCTTAAAGAATTTGACTGCAAGAAAATTCAATTTTCAACTTTCAAGTTGTGAAGCTGTTCTAGTTCACATTTCTGTTACTGTGACCAGAAACAGCTTAGGGGATGAAATTTGGTTTATATTTACTTGGTTTATGCTTCCAGGTTAGAGTCCATCGTTTGAGGGAAGTCAGGGCAGGAGCTCAAGCAGGAACTAAAGCGGAAGCCAGGGAGGAATGGTGTTTACTGGCCTATTCATTGGCTTATGCTCAGCCAGCTTTCCTCTGTAGGACCACCTGCCTAATGGTGGTGCTACCCACACTGGATTGATCCCTTCCACATCAATTAGCAATCAAGGCAATGCCCTCAGACATGCCTAAAGCCTATCAGATATAAGATATTCTTCAGTTCTTCCCAGTTGAGTTTAAGTTGTGTCAACTTGACCATAAATATGTAACCAGGATAGATGCCATTACATTTCTTGGCTTCAAAATTCAGATTATAGCAACAGCATTCTCATAAAAATGAGATTGTAATTTTTTGGATAAAATGAAAATAACATGGTTATTACTCATCTGTCCTAGCCAAATTTATAGTGAAATAACAGGAAAGCTTGAAAAATGTGTAGTTTGTCTAGAAGAGGAGTTTTTTTGTTTTTTTTTTTTTTTTTTTTTTTTTTTTTTTTTTTTTTTTTTTTTTTTTTTTTTTTTTTTAAGAATACCTTTTATTATCGTTTTGAAAACGAGCTTGAATTCTTAAAGTTTTGATAGGGCAAGTGTGGACAAAGTGGCTTTAACTGCTAAGGAGATTAGTGCAAATGAGAAAATGTGTACTTTGCATTGTCACAATTGAAAGGTACCCTGAGCACAAAACCTCATTCATCAAAAGCTCCATCTTACAAGAATGTAAATTCATTTAAGGAGAGATCTTGAGCTGGGAATGGTGGAATTCCTTGCTGGAAAGTAGTACCTTTTTCCAAGTTCAGTTGTGAAAGCCGATAGAGGTCACTATAGTTGTGGTTCAAGGTTTCAGGGTCCACCTTGAACTGACAGCAGAGCTTGGTGTCATGAGTACTCTGCTGAGTTTATAGGCATTCAGGATGCAAGAGTGAGGGGATAATGCAGGCTTGCACCATGGTTTGAGAAAGCTTGTGAGGCCAGGCAGGGTGTACCAGCATGAAATTTCCCTCTGGAGCTCTGGAGCAGGTTGTGAGTAAATTACTGAAAGTGAAGCCTAAACAACAGTGCGGATCTCACGATATCAGCAATGCGGGCACTTTCAGTGTTCACCAAGGAGAGAACACTGCAGCACTAAGTAGAGCTAGGCTGAGAAAGGCTACAACTGATGCAGGCAATAGTTCTGAGAGGACAGGGGTACTCCCTGGACTCCATATGATAATGTCACAAGCTCCGGCTTATGACCCCGATGCTGTAGGGTTTGTTGTTTGCTATGCTGTGTTTCACCTATACTTTGATTTGTTTTTTCACTGTTAAGCCCCATCTTCTCATTTTGGAACTGGATTTTTATTCTGTGGCATTTTAGATTGGAAATATGTGATTTATTATTATTTAACTTCACTGGGGCTGACGGTGGAGAGATTCCCTTGATTGTCAGAAGAGAGTTTAGACTTTGGGCTTTTGAATGCTGCTACTTTAAAATTAAAAAAATTATTTATTATTTTTATTTTATGTGTATGAGTATAATGCCTGCTTGTATGTGCCCATGTTGTTCAGTGCCTAAAGAGGTCAGAAGAGGGCATCATTTCTCCTGGAACTGGAATTATGGATGGTTGTTAGCTGCCATGTGGGTGCTGGGAACTGAACCTGAGTCCTCTCCTAGATAAAGCCTGTGTTCTTAACCACTGAACCATCTCTCTAGTCCCCAATGTTGATACTTTTGAGACTATTGGGCACTCTTAGGGGTGGAATAAATTACTTTGCATTATGAGATCAAAATAAGAATTTAAGGGTCAAGGGTAGAATGTTATGTTTTAAAGTGAGTTTTGGTGTCAAGTTGATAAGAGCTGAACTTGTGATGGTTACTATGCATTGTCAAAGTGATTCCATTTAGAATCATCTAGGAGATAGTGTTTGCAGAGACTGAGGAGTAGGGCCTACTCTTATTGTGGGCGGCACCATCCTATGGGTTGGGGATCCAGACTGAATACAAAAGGCAAAAGGAGAAAAACAGGTAAGAGTTGACAATTCCCTTTCTTTGCATCTTGGTCAGTTGGGATGTGAACAAGCAGTCCCACACTCACTGCTAGCTCTCACCTGCAGCCTTGCCTTCTCTACCATGATCAATGATGTTCTTTCAAACTATAAATCCAAATAAAATTTTCTTCCCATAAGTTTCTTTCCTGAGGTTTGTGGTCCCAGAATGAGAATGGTAACTAATACTGGGACCTAACTCCAACTCTAAACCTCTTAAAGACATTAAACTCATGGCTGGGCTTAGATACTTTATTCAGTTTTATTTAGGCAAGATTCTTTCCCCAGATACTCCTTGCTTCTGGGATTTGAATAAGACTTTTATACTCTTGGGCTCAATTTCTTTGTTTGTTCTCACACTAATTTTAAAAGGGAGGGAGGGAGAGAGAGAGAGGCTTAAAAGTGTTCTGTAAGTGCTAAGTTCTTAGATTTATGGATTCAATAAAACACATTGCCTCTTCAATTTTTCAGGGCTTGTGCTGATTTATATGGGCTTTGCTGGCCCAAAAATTAGATTAAAAATTTTTTTATTGAATCTTGTCTGAAATGCTTAAAGTTGAAGGGAGACTTCAAGAAAGAAAATTCATTCTTCTAATCCTCTCAGTGGATTTGGCTTTGGGCAAACAGAAACTGTGCACACTAACTAGGCGACCTGGTTATTTCTGGGCACATCCTAGTCCATCAGAGGAAGGAATTTCTTCAGGCATTCATAATGTCAACAGAAGTCTTTGCTCTGCTGGGTGTCGCAGGGTGTGGTAGGCTGGCTGGTTATCATTGATGGAGAGAGTTTGGTTTGAATCTCCCAAGATCCCATTAGTTGAGTCAAAATCCTTCTTAATTTCTCACCAGTGAAAGGATGCCCAGGAAACTTCCTTTGGGAGTTTGAAGAACTTGTTTGCCCAAACCCAAGATTCAAATTTCTGAGTTGCGGCCTGCTGTTCCTGCAATCACAGCCTTTGTTTGCTTGGGTATGGCTTGCTTTATTTGAACGCAGTTTGGTCTCCTGAACTCCAGCAGTGCTTCATGTACCCAGATGAACATTGATTGGGGAGGACAATTAAATCATTGAGCACACTGAAGTCAGGGCCCTCTGCCTTTCTTTTTTGTTTAACTCCAAGAATTCTTCTAGGCTTTGCTTGCAGGATGATCAAAACCTTTTGGTTTGTAGCCTTCAGTGGCAGACTACCAGCAAAGTGTGGAATTGGTTTCATTACCTTGTGAGATTTTGGGCCACAGAGCCTCATGCAGGGATGGTTATTTGCTTCCTGTGATTTTCCTGCCATGCAGGTGGTTAGTTATTTAAAAAAGTTATTTTCAGATATGTCCTGAAATAATATCACCTTTGTTGGGTTGTCTAAGGTAACAGAACACTGAAGGATAGAGATGGAGTAGCCTGCTCTGGCATCAGCAGCAACAGAAAGGTGCTGAGAGGACAATGCATGTTTGAGGAGCTGTGATACGGAGACAGTGACAATTTAGACAGTGATTTTCTGATTACTTATAGCTTAAAAATCAAGAAACATTCAATAATACAGTTAATCACTCAGTGGAACTGGCAGACAGTGGTAGTTTATTAATGTGATTTTGAATAACATTTTAATATGAAGGAAATGTTTACCATGACAATTAGAAACAGTGCCTGTTCTTTGTTTTGCTATAGTGTCCGCTCACCTGCACTCCCAGGAAGAACCCCTTTTCTCATTCAGAAAAATGAAAGCTACATTTTTGAGAAATATTTTTTGGTAGAGAAAATTTTTAGATGCTTTTGAAGTGTAGATGCTAGATGGATTTTATCTTTGTTTGTTCTGAGACAGGTTTTTATGTAGCTTAGGTTGGCCTCAAATCTCTGTGTGGCGGAGGATGACTTTGAACCTCTGATCCTTCTGCCTCCTTCTCCCACTTGGATTATAGACATGCACTAAGATAACCAGCTCGTCTGGTGCTGAGGATAAAACTCAGGACAAACATTCTACCAATGGAAATATGTATGTCAGACATTTAGGCATTTTATCTTGGCACAAGTTAACACTCTGTATCATAATTTCTCCAAGTCTCAGTTTGATAAATGAGCACTGCAATCAGTTGCCCCTCTTAGTCTCTGTCTTTCTGTCTCTCTGTCTCTGTCTTAGTCTCTGTCTATCTCTCTGTCTCTGTGTCTCTGCTTGTCTCTGCCTCTGTCTCTTAGTCTCTGCCTGCCTGTCTGTCTCTGCCTCTCTGTCTCTGTCTCTATCTTCTCAGAGAGGTTATGGAAGCTAGAAACAGCTCTCTCTTTGCTGCACTCCTTTTGCTGCGCTCCTGGAACTCTTCCAGGAAACAGTGGAGCAGTGGTCCTGGCTGTGACCGGCAGCAGCCTGTTATCCCAGAGCTGTTTCTCAAAGCTAATAACTTTTTTTTCCCCAGTTCATTTTTATACTCAGATTTTATTACCCTGTAAAAATACAAATATCAGAAGAAGCACGGATTACTCTGGGAGGATATTACTGGCTTAATCTCCTGAGAGATCATGACACCCACACATTTATTTTCAGCCGTTATCAATTGGATATTTCACATTAATCAAGGAGGATGTGATTTCGGCACTTGGTGCTGCTGTCGGGTCCCCCAGCATAGGGCTCTATCATCTTTTTAATTTGATGGCAGGAAAATTTCTTCAGACTCTGACTCAGAAAAGGATCTGGGGAAAGATGATATGTTTTGTGTTCTTAATTTAAGAGCCCATGTCTCATGATGAATGCCGGCATCAGAGATGTAACTCTATGTTTTCACTTTAAATAAAGACTAAGCTGCACTTCACGCTCATATATCTTTCCCATTAAACTTTAATTTGTTGTGCACTTATTTAAAGCCCAAGATGAGGGAATCTGTGGATTTATAACAAAAGTGTCTGACTTTCTTCTTTGTACTGAGTTCAAATGCTACTACTGACAGAAAGCAGGAAGTGGGAACTGTGCCCCTCCCCTTAGTTGTTTTTCATAGGCCTGTAGGGTAAGGTAAGTGTGCTCGTTTGCATAGTCATTGCATCAAAGTCTCAAGAACATCTTGTTTATGGTTGCAGACTCACTTGCTTACTTATACTGAAAGTAAGGGAAGTGAGTTGAAGCATCCCTTGGAAATATCTGTGAACTTGTGGTCGGGGCACGGGCTGGGGGTTTCCAGGTTTTTGGTCTCTTATCCAAAGAATTGAAGATAAGGGCTTGGGGCTGGAGAGAGGGTTAAGAGCACTGGCTGTTCTTACAGAGGACACAGGCTTGGTTCCCAGTACCCATATGGTGCCCAACAACTGTCAGTATCTCCAATTCAAGGGATCTGATGCTCTCTTCTGATCTCCACAGGCATTGTATGACATGGGTGCACTTACATATGCACAGGAAAAACACAATACACATAAAATAAAAGTAAACTTAAAAAAATTTAAAAAAATTTATTTCTATTTTATTTATTTATTTTTTTTTATTATTTATTTTTGTATGTGTATGAATGTACTGTCTGCATGTAGGTCTGTGCACCGTGTCGTGCAATGCCGCGGAGGTCAGAAGAGGGTTCGGATTCCCCTGGAACTGGAGTTCTCCTGGAATTGGAGTTACAGACGGTTCTTAGCCGCCATGTGGGTGCTGGGGATCGAACCCGGGTCCTCTGCAAGAGTGTCGGTGCTCTTACCCGCTAGGCCATCTCTCCAGCCCCCAAAATTAAAAATTTTATAATAATATAATGCAATATAATATAAAGGGCTCATATAGATTTGCAAAAGCAAATCAAGATAATTTTATTTGGATCAAAGTGATAGTACAGATTAAGGAGGGATACACTGACAAGACTGAGGGTAGGTCACATGAGTGAAGATTCTCAAAGACTACAGCCTGTGATCTCCTTTCGTGGTGTCTAAGGAAAAGAGAGACTAATTACTAAAGAGCATAGTTTAAATGATTCCCTATTTTGATTAAGTCATACAATCATTTCCTTTCTCATAATGCACCTGATTTTAATCACATGCATACTCAGTTATGCACTGGCACAAGATAGTAAATAGAGGATTCTATCTAACAGGTAACTAGGGGACACAGTTTTGGCTTACGGCACATGCATTGAAAACTAGTTCAGTTGGGGGTTGGAGGCAGGCAGATCTCTGTGAGTTCAAGGTCAGCCTGGTCTACAGAGTGAGTTCCAGGATAGCCAGAGCTACAGGGAGACCCTGTCACAAACACACAAACAAACAAACAGACAAACCCCAAACAAAAAAACTAGTTCAGGCCAGATCATCCCTTCTCTTTTCATACCCATATACATTGGGAATATAATGGAATAGAAACTGTCTAAATTTGCTTGTTACTAGGGTCAGGGACACTCATGGTGGGCTGGGCTCAGTCACTCATCTATTCCTGTATCAAGGACGAGTGACTGAGTCTACTCTATTGGGGTCGCCAGTGCTTTGATTTTTGCCTTGAAACACAAGTTTTAGTTTCAGATGTACACTGATCTCAAGGGTCAGAAAAGAGCCACCGTGTAGACTAAGTCAAAGTAGGTGTTTTGTGGTTTCTCAATCTTACAAATTTAAACAAGATTGTCATGTATCAAACAAATGATCCTTAATAAGTAAAAGCACAGGAAAATGTCTTTCTTCTTAATTTTGTAATTCATTTATTTATTTATTTATTTATTTACTTACTTATTTATTTTTGTGTATGAGTGTATCATCTGCATGGATGTAGGTGTCATGCATTGCCTGGAGAAATCAGAAGAGGGCACCCGATCTCCTGGAATTGGAGTTACAGATGGCTGTAGCTGCCGTGTGGGTGGTGGGAACTGAACCTGGGTCGTCAGCAAGAGCAACCAGTGCTCTTAACTGCTAAGCCATTTACTCAGCCCTGTAATTCATATTTTAAAGCACTTTTTATCTTGTAGGTTCTGCAGTGAAAGGAGTTCTAGTTGTCATAACTGCCCCATGTCAGATCATAGACACTGTTACTGTAGAGATTAGAAACACCACTCTGTAGCTTCTCTCACCCCAGGTATAGCAGACAGGCTCATTACTGTGACCCTGGAACATAGATGTCACCTGGTAGCTTCCTGATGTCCAGGTCCAGCCAACCTGATGCATGTCCTTTTTCCTGCCTAGTATCTTTTCTAAGTTAGCAAATAGTAGTCACAAAGGTACATCCAACCTCTAGTAAGACTGATTTCTAGCCAGTAGACCACTCTCCTTTAAAAGTGTATTAAATAGAGGGCTCAGAAGTTAAGATCACTGGCTGTTCTTGTAGAGGATTCAGGTTCGATCACAGCACCCACATGGTGGCTAACACCCATCTGTAACTCCAGTTCCACATGATCTGACATCTTCTGATCTCTGTGGAGATTACATGACAGGGTGCACTTACATACTCACAGGCGATACAGTTGTACACATAAAAATGTATATTAAAGAATTTCTTGGGGCTGGAGAGATGGCCTAGCAGTTAAGAGTGCCTACTGCTCTTACAGAGGACCCGGGTTGAGTTAGATCCCCAACACCCTCATGGCAGCTGAGAACAGTCTTTAACTCAAGTTCCGGGGGAATCCAACACCCTCTTCTGACCTCCGCGGGACTGCAGGACACAGGTGCACAAAACTACAAGCAGACAGTACATTCATACACATACAAAAGTAAATAAAATTTAAAAAAGAATTTCTTTTGTTCAGCAGATTGTTATTGGAACTCTTGTCCCAGTTTCTTCTGATTCGAGTGGCCAGCTTCAATCGAACCTAAAGAGAATGATTGTTTAAGACATTCCATAGTATCTACAATCACCCCGATTTTCCTCTTTGCAGCTTTTCTACAAATATCAAGTCCTGGACTCTAGGAAATGTCTTTCAGATGAATTCAACTTTCCTCATTTGGATTATATGTAGACTGCCCCTTGGATGAACCCTTTGGGTCTCCCTGGCCCCTCTTTCTAGTTGGCCAACCATCTGACCAGTCCAGTACTTCAGCGTAACTGCCTTAGAGGATGCTATGCTAATGGGGAACCCATTACTTTTGCAAGTTGGATCATACATTTCTGGGTGCAATTGTTTCACTTAAGTAACACATAATCCTTAACCTGTGATTCATAAGAATCTGCATCATAATGAGTTAAAATTGGATTTCTCCATTTCTCTCTACCTATCAAGCAAACGATTTTCAGAGAGTTTTATACTTGTTGAGTAACACTTTTTTTTTATAGTGCCAAATGATGGAAATGAAATGGGTTAGAGGTGAAGGCTTCCTTGCCCACCAACATACTGGGGAAAGAGGAAAGATGCTTTTCACCAGGCAACTTGCTTTTGGGTGTGGTCATCGAACATCTTTATCTTGGAGTGCTCTGAGTGGGGACTAACCAGGGATTAATTTTAA
This sequence comes from Rhizomys pruinosus, assembly GCA_009823505.1. Classification (NCBI taxonomy): domain Eukaryota; kingdom Metazoa; phylum Chordata; class Mammalia; order Rodentia; family Spalacidae; genus Rhizomys; species Rhizomys pruinosus. The sequence goes on from VZQC01004282.1 coordinate 588,473, forward strand.
GAATGTTTTTCTTTTCTTTTGTTATGCTTGTAATCAAACTCCTTTGTGCTAGCCATCTGCTCTACAAGTGAACCATACTCTGACCCCATACTTTCCCTCTACATTCCTAATTTAATTGGCTGCTTGGTTGGTAGCCCCCCGCAAAATACCATATCTCCTCATTGCAAAAGCGAATGCAGTTTTTCTTTCTTTCTGGCATCAGTTATTTTTTGAAGACTCTTGAAGACAGTTAAAGTTTGGGGTTACCTTAACAAACAAGATTATGGGCCATGGTATATGTAATGGCATATGTCTTTCATCTGAGCACTAGGGAGGCAGACGTAGGTGGATCTCTGGCAACTGATGCCAGCCTAGTTGACGTGGTGAATTTCAAGCCAGATGGAGGCATAAGGAGACCATGTCTCAAAAAGCCAAAAAACCCAAGTCAAACCAAACCAAAGTAAACCAAAGTCCAAACCAGAACAAAACAAACAAACAAAAAACAAGACTATGGACCTAGGAGATGGCTCAGCTGGAAAAGGGTTTGTAGGAAAGCTTGATGACCTGAGTTTGATTCCCTAGGACTCACATGGTGGAAGGAAAGAACTGATTTGATCTCTCCTACAATTGGTCCTTTGACCTTCACATGTATGCTGTGAGATGCACCCCCAAAATAAATAAATAATAAATAAAATAAATGTAATAAAAAAGATTAAGCTGGAGAGGTGGCTTAGCCAGTAAAGGATCAGGCTCACAACCTAAACATAAAAAATATATTCAACCAATATAGGCTTCAGAATAAAAGCCATGGCTCCTATAGCTCCAATAGACCAAGCTCAGCCATTTATCCCACTGTGCTAATTAAAGAGACAAATATTGTCCAGCACCTTCGCTTCTGGCACAGAGAGTGTGACAGGGTGGGCCTCTTGGCAGGTGGGTTCCAGGACCTTTCTGGCCCTGGTGGCTCCAGCATAGGATTTCAGGATCATTGGAGCCCTGTTGCTTCCAGCCCGAGGTTCCAGGACCATCCAAGGCCAGCCACTTTTGGTGCAGGGTGCCAAGCTCCTCTGAGCCTCATTGCTTCAGGTGCGGGGTCTCTGGAGCTGCTCCAACTTCCAGACCAGATCGGGTAAGACCCTACGGTCACCTTGGTGGTGACGGGACTGGGCGGACAAATCGAGTGCTGTCCACCCCCTTGTGGCCATCCTGGTGGGAACAGAGATGGTGACTCGGAGAACAAGGCAACAGAAGAGACAGCAAACCTTCCAACCTAGAGGAACTGGCCTTCAACCAAACAAAGAAGCAGTTGAATTTCGCATCTGACTATAAACAACAAATCAAATCCACATGCCAAGAGCACAAAGGAAAATTGGGAAAAGCAAATATTAAATCCCCAACTAAATCTAGCAGCATTATAGAATATTCCAACAATGAGTTCTCCCTAGAGATAACACAGGACACAGATCTTAAAAGAACAATAATAAACATACTCAACAAAATGAATGGAGAGAATGACAAATTTAGGAATGAAGTGGAAATACTGAAAAGATCCCATGCTGAAATGAAACAGGAAACCAACAAGTTAATCGAGGATCTAGAAGGAAAGAATGACAAACTCCAAAGGGAACTGAAAATACTACTGAAATCACAGGATGAAGTGAAAAAGGAAATTGCACACTCATCCAATCACCAGGAAAAGATGGGAGAAAGCCTCAGTAACAGATTGGATGAAGCATAAAGTAGAATATCAACACTGGAAGACAAGGTTGAAGAACTGCAATGCTCAAAGAGCATGAAAATTTTAAAAAATCACAATAGTGGAACAATCAGGAAATATGGGACACTATGAAAAGATCAAACTTCCCCATCACAGGGATAGAGGAATGAGAAGAATCCCAGGTCAAAGGTATTGGTCAGATCTTCAACAGAATAATAGAAGAAAATTTCTCCAAATGGAAATATGACAAACCCATACAAATACAAGAAGCATATAGAACACCAAATAGACAAGATCAGAAAAAGGAATAACCCATGCCATATCATAGTTAAAACAACAGATGCCCAAAACAAAGACAAATTACTGAAAGCCACAAGATAAAAACAACAAAATACATATAAAGGAAAACCCATCAGAATTACAGCTGATTTTTCAGTGCAAATGATGAAAGCCAGAAGAACTTAGACCAAAGTATTCCCAGTAGTAAATGACTATAGATGCCAACCTAGATTACTATACCCAGCAAAAATGTCAATTATAGGTGAAGGAAAAAGAAAAGTCTTTTACGACATAAGCAAGATGAAAGAATTCATGTCCAGGAAACCAACCCTTCAGAAAATATGTGAAACAATTCAAAGGTCAGAAGAAAGGAGCAACTATCCCCAACTATCTAGAGAGAGTAATGAATAAAAGTATAAATGCAGAAATACAAACCTAGACCAAGAGTGCAAATGGAAAATAAAGTAAAAGGAAGCAGCACACATCTCTCAAGAATAACTTTAAATATTAATGGGCTGAACTCCTCAATACTTGGGAGGCAGAGGCAGGTGGATCTTTGTGAGTTCAAGGCCAGCCTAGTCTACAGAGTGAGTTCCAGGACAGCTGGGACTACAGGGAGACCCCGTCTCAAAAAAACAAAACAAAAAACAAACAAACAAAAGACATAGACTGGGAGAATGGATTAGGAAACAGAACCCATCCATATGCTGTCTACAAGAAACCCATCTCACCTTCAAGAACAGACACCAAATTAAAGTGAAAGTATGGAAAAAATATTCCAAGCAAATGGTACCAATAGCCAGCAGGAGTTGCTATTCTAATATCAGACAAAATAGACCTCAAAGTAAAACTAATCAGAAGAGACAGAGAGGACCACTGCATTTTTATTAAAGGATCAATTAACCATGAAGATTTCACAATCATGAATATATTTGCACCAAACTCCACCGTACTGAATTTTGGAAACAATTCTAGAAGACCTCAAGGCACAGATTATTAATAGTGTGGAATTTCAGTACCTCACTGAGGCAGAGAACATTAATAGTGTGGAATTTCACTACCTCACTGAGCCCATTAGATAGGTCAACTGGACAAAGAATAAACAGAGGGATATCTGAACTGAACAATACAATACACCAAATGGACCTCACAGATATCTACAGAATATTCCACTGAAACACCAGAGAATATACTTTCTACTCAGCACCCCATGAAACATTCTCCAAAATCGACCACATACTGGGATACAGAAAAAAACCTCTACAAATAAAAAGCATTGAAATAATTTCATGTATTTTATCAGACCACAGTACAATAAAGCTCAATATCAACACCAGAATCAGCCCAACTATCTACAAGAACACATGGAGACTAGACAACACACTCTTGAATAATGAATGGGTCAAGGAAGAAATAAAGAAAGAAATAAAAACATCCCTGGAACTAAATGAAAAAGAAAATACAACACAGCAAAACCAATGGGGTACTTTAAAAGCAGTCCTAAGAGGGAAGTTTATAGCCTTCAGTGCCTACATTGAAAAATCAGAAAGAGGACAAGTAAATGAACTAGTACTGCAGCTAAAAACACTTGAGAGACAAACACAAATTGACCCTAAATGCAACAGACAGGAAGAAATCACAAAAATCAGAGCAAAATCAATGAAATAGAAAAAAACAAATAAACAAAAAATAATACAAAGAATCAATTCATCCAAAAGCTGGTTCATTGAAAAGATAAACAAGGTAGAAAGACCCCTACCCCAGTTAACCAAAAGAAAGAGAGAGCAACTCTAAATCAATAGTATTTGTGATAAAAAGGGAAACATCACAATAGACAGAGGAAAGATCCAGACAATTATACAAAAATACTTCAAAAACCTATACTCTCCTAAATTTGAAAACTTAAGAAAAATGAATGAATATTTGAAATCCTGGAAGTCACCAAAACTTAACCAAAGAGAGACTGCCAGCTTAAACAGACCCATAATATATGAGGAAGTTGAAAATGTAATAGTAAGCCTCCCAACTAAAAAAAGCTGAGGCCCAGATGGTTTTACAGCAGAATTCTATAAAACATTTAAAGAGGACTTACAGTCTTTTTTTATGTTTAGAAATTCACATTTTCTACCATTAATTTTATATTACTCTAAAATATGGATACATACTCTCCACCCATATATAGTAATTGCAGAGTCTGAAAATAAGTGGTGGGTGGATTCTAGAACCCTTTGAGAGATTTACATTATAACAACATACTTGCTTTCAGATAAACAGAAATATAACAATAATGTTGTTCAGCTTGCCTTTCATCTGGGGAGATTTGGTGTTAGCATCCACAAATGAGGGAAACCATTTGCCGCTTGTTTTTCTGGGACTGTGTTACTTCACTCAGCATAATGGCTTCAATCTCCATCCATTTACTGGCAAAGTTTGTAATGTCATCTTTCTTTACTGCAGTACTCCATTGTGTAGATATACCACATTTTTGTCATCCACTCATCTGTTGAGGGGCATTTGGGTTGGTACCAGATCTTTGCTGTTGTGAAGAGAGCTGCAATAAACATGGATGTGCCAGTATCTTTGCGGTGGGATGAGTCTTCTTTTTTTTTAACTTGTAAAAGGAAGAGTTTATTTGAGCTTATGATTGATGGTTCCAAGGAATTAAGAGTCCATTGTGGCAGGGATGTATGGTGGCTGGGGCTGAAGCAGAAAGCCGAGGATCACATCTTCCAATGAGCACAGGAAGTTAAGAGAGAGGGACGGGAGACTGGCAAGGCTTGTTAAACTCAGGAAGCCCACCCCCAGGAACGTACTTCTCCAGCATGGCCACATCTTTTAACATCTCCCAAAACAGTGCCACCAACTGAGGACAAAATGTCTGAATACTTAAAGTTTATGGGGTCATTCGCATTCAAACCACCATGTTCAATTTTATCAGTGCTGATCGCTAGATCCTTTTATAATTGTGATGCATATATTACACTAATTCTTATAATATCCCTATACTATAGATACAATTATTTTTGTTTTACATTGAAGAAACATAGGCAAGGAGAGGTGAAGTAACTTGCTCAAGATATTCTGACATCAGGCAGAACAATGATTTGAGTTCTGTCTCAGAGCCCAAGTTCCATATCACTATTTTCATCCTT